>WBND01000313.1:893444-930416 GCA_013398595.1 Tychaedon coryphoeus | reverse complement strand
GGGGGGGGCCGGGCCGGGCCGGGCCGCGCTGGGCCCTGGAGCCCCGCAGGCTCCTGCGCTCCTCCCAGACCGGAAGGCAAAAGACCCAACTAACTTTTTTTCCCTGTGATTTGTGAAAGCGAAACAGCCTTCTAATTAGTTTCCTGGGCTGTCAATCACCAACCCAGGTCTCTGATTGGTTCTCGCAGCCTCAGGGGAGGCTCTCAGAGAGGGGGGACGGTTCTTTTGTTTCAGTGCCTCGTGCTTTCCAAGAGGCTCTCTTGGAAGCTGGGCTCCCATCCCCCCCCCTTCATGTGTCCCCAGAACAAAGACCCTTCCCCTTTTGCCTGGCATCATTTGCTGAAGGCTCTGTTTGGGGCAGGTTCCTGGGCCTGCAACTCTAGCAACTCAGAAAAACCGCATTTCACAATTAACTAGAAACTGGTTTTGGAGTCAATTTGCAAGCTCTGCGGGCAGGGAAGGTTGAGCCAGTGGCTGGGCCCGTGTCACCCTGTGCTGACAGCCCAGCTGTCCCCACCTCCACCATCAGCGCCAGGCAGTGGCACTGGCTGTGCTGGCAAGTCTCTGTCTGCCCCCGGAACTGCTCCACAAGCTCTTGCTTTTCTGGGAACGTTCTTCTTCTCTGCCATCTCTTTTTTTCACCACCTCCATCTCCCAGACCGTGCGGTGGGCCAGGGAGCACCGTGGCACGTGGAGAGCTGACTCCTTTCCCTTTGTCTTTCCAGTCGCCCGTGGCAGCTCCATCTGGGAAAGTGTCTGGTGCCATTTTCCCTTTCCCTACACACGGTCAGGTGGGCCACCGCAGAAGGGTCAGTACCTTGCAGTTTTGAGCATGTCTTTGTTCCCCTGGCATTGGTGAGATTTTGCAGTTTTGTATCTAATGGTTATTTACTGGGTTGTTTTTTTTCATGATGCTGTTTCCCTTGTAAGTAAACTCCTATTTTTTTACTTATATCTACTCAAATTTGTCCCTTATTGGTGCGAAGATTGGTTGAAACTAAGGGCAGTAAATAATTTTAGAATATCCACCTTTTTAAATTGTCTTAAAACAAGATATAGCCCATGGGATGTGCTCTGTCTCATGACAGGATGTCACACTACCTCAGAAACAATAGCTTTGCTATTGATCAAAAATTTTAAAAAAGACTTGAAAATAATTATTTTGGTGAGTATGTTTCTCATAAGTGGCAATCTTGGGTAGAAACACAAAGCTGAAATTATTTGCAAGTACAAATTGTGCTGGGGCAGAGTTGGAGGAGACATGTTTTCCTGCATAATAAGCAAAAACTAAATTGTTCTTCCAATCTAGAAAGCTAGGAGAAAAGTGACATTTGCATCCTTTGGGGTTTCTGAGTGCTTACGTTATTACATTCTCATTTTTTCAGAGCCAGGAAGTAATAAGACTTGAACGTGCCACATCAGGAAAATAAGTATTGCAAAATTTCTGAATGATAAGAATGTGTTTGTTCCACGTTGTTCAGGATTTCAGAAAACCATTTTTAATGGAAGGAAAGTCATGGCACACCTTGGTCACTTGATTTCAGATGGGTATGTTTGGAGTTTCTCTGTCTCTCTGAGATTCTGCCATGGTGCTTATCTGAAGAGGTAAACATTAAAACAGTGCTTCCTTTTTCCTGTAGGACTTTTAGTTTACTGGATGCTAGTATATTAACAACTAACTAACTAGCAATTATTAGCAATGAACTAATAAAAAAAAATCTGGTGAATGACTGTTAAACCATGTTTCTCCAAGCCCTGTCCAGCCTGGCCTTGAACACTACCAGGAACAAAGCATCCTGAGTGACCTGAGCAACTTATTCCAGTGCCTCACCACTCTCACAGCAAGGATTTTTTTCCTAATGTCTAGTCTAAACCTACTCTCCATTTACTTCCTCTATTAATGCAAAAATTTGTCCTTTCAAAGTGAAGGATGCTTATGGATGTTACATGGATCAGTAATGTAGTTCTCTGTAAAGGCAGAGATCTGATGGAATACTAAAAATACAAAAACTGTAATAAAAAAGTGTTTCTGTTTTCAAGCAGCCCCTTTCAGAGCATATCACATTTCTGACATACATTAAGGTAAATAAGCAAAGAGAGGGAGAAAGCATAAAATCTTGACCGCATCTTGTATTGAAGTCTCTAACATTTAAAATCTGATTTCCTTTGTCTTTCTGCGTCTGTTTTCTGTCTGTTTGCAGCACTGTACTATTGCCACAAAGCAGTTTGTCTTCTTTGCTGCACCTCACTTCTTAACCACAGCTTTTAGCACAGTCCACAATGCTGCAGAGAGATTAATCTGTCCTTCTAGGCAGCAGGATGGTATAACTATGATCCTCACATTTGCTATTCTAGTTTCTGTCTGGTTTGAAATTATTGGTTTGAACCCCAGTTTCTCAGTCTTGTATGAACGTGCTTTATTCAGTGTTGGAACTTAAAACTCTTAGTCCCTTTTCTGTTCAATTTATCCATTCTGTTTTAATTTTTTCCTTTGATTCTGAAATTTTTACATGTCAATCATTCTTGCATAATTTTACCTATTCAGATAATAAGCTAATCCATGTGCTTCAGTCCTGCCTGGCTCTTCCATACACCTTTTGTGTCTGAGCCAACTGAGCCAGCAGGAGGGACAAGAAAATGTTGGTTCTCAGTTCCTGGGTCAGCTTGTACCTGAGATAGCCTCAGGAATAATTTGGAACAGATCAAAATCAAAGCAAGGTAATAAGAGAACCATGTGAGCACATAAATCAATGCTCTAACAGGTCACTGAAGTCACAGTTTGATCACGGGTATGCAGCCTGTGTGTGTGAAATGAAACAGCTACAGGAGGAGGTGAAATTTTCAAATTAGCAGCACTAATGATGTGCAAATCTTGCTAATGTTATAGCACTTAAGACAAGATATGCAGGAAAGAAAGTTATATACAACCAGATCTTCAGATGTTGATGAGTTTTGATCTACCTGCATCTGCTGTGACCAGTAGAAACATGAGTTTCAGACAACCATGATTATATAACGATATTTCTGATTTAAAAAGTCTATCTGAGCACAGGCTTCTGTCCTGAGCAGATGAACATGAAAGAGATGGACCTGTGTGCCAATAGCTTAATCCTGCGAGTTTGTAAATAGCTTGAGTAGCAGGTGTATGGATGCTTTCCTGAACTAAGATTCAAACCTAGTAAGACATGGATCTGAGTACCTAACAGCCTTCATATATCATCAATGCAAAGGAACAGTAGGACTAGAAAAAGAATGTGTTCCAGTTTGACTAATATTATATGCAGCTATAGCTAGTAAGTAAAAAAAAAAAAAAAAGAAAGAAAAAATCTGAGTCAGATAACTGCTTCAGTTTGGAGAGAAACTTTTCTGAAAAGCAAGATATTAAATGACTATATTATGTTTAATTTTCTACAATTTCTAGTTCATCTGGTGCTGTTTATAGTAGAGAAAAGCTTATTGGAAAACTCTTGTGTGTATTTCAATATATCTTTTCTTGTTTTGTCAATGTTTGGACATGTGCCAATGTAAATATCTGCTTCTTGAAGTTAAACAGATATGCCAAAGACAGTCAATACCATCATAAATCAGAATGAAGAAGGTGGTTCTATTTGAAGCACTTTCAGATTAAACTTTGGCTGAGAATACTTATGACTAAAAACTTTGAAGACAGAGACAAGCAACTGGCACCAAAAAAAAGTGCTTCTAGAGTCCTAGTGAAGAAATTACATTTCACGAGAAGAAATTAACCTTACTGATAACGGGTATACCAGCATGACTGCATGTCTAATTCAGGTGCAACTTCATTCAAGTTTTTACATTAGCATCAAATCACTTATCAGCAGGAAATCTGAAAATCTGTGCAAAAACGGGATTAAGATAAGCATGAAAAACACACAGTGAAAGACAGATGTCATTGCACATCTCTCTATGTACCTCAGTGGGGAGGACTCCCCTTGCATGCCTGGATGCCATTACTTTGGCTATGGGACTCCTCTTTTGAGAATGACTGCTTGGTTTTTTTGGCAAAATCTCTATGCATAGGCTCTCAGACTACATTTCATTTGAACAACTGTTACAAAATTCTGGCTTTCTGCGGTCCAATTTGTAGTTGTGAAACTAAAATCACTTTTTTTTTTCAGCTTATACCAGCAGAAAAAGCCCACACGAGAAGAAAATGAAGACTTTGAAGGATGTGTTCATACTTTGTCCTTGAGAATCCCTTTCCTTTGCTTCCAAGTCTCTCCAGCTAGCTAGGATCTACAGCAGCAGTTGGAGCTTGTGTAAGTTTTCTTATCTTTTATGAAGAAAGAACTGACAAAGGTGCTTGTGTAACTGAAGAAAAAGTTAAAAAAAAATACATTATTCATGACTCTTTACAGAGATGCAGCTGCTTCTCTCCACAATGTTTTATATCACATTTCAGTTAAATTGAAAGAATGTTACCATAGTACAGCTTCATTTAATATGTTATGTTTTTGTTTTTGTGTGAAAATTGAATTTGAAAGAGATATTTTTCAAAGAGACACGAAAGCTAAGGGTGATAGAAGCAGATTCTTGGGCATGGAAACAGTTACATATGCAACATGGGTTAGATCATGAGCTAGATCTATTGTCTTTTGTAGCAGAAGTCTGCCCTTGAAGTCAATTGGAAGCTCGATAACCATATGAGCATTACTTTAATTCCAAATTCATTTACTCTGCCTCTCACAGTCGTTATTAGCTTTCATGCTGTGTAAGTTCTTATGATATGCACGGGCACAGTGTTTCTGATGAAACCACAACAAACATTCTTGTTCATAAGATAGATTTTACTCATCTACAGATGGTCCCTGAATGCAAGGTGTGTGGTTTGTGTGCTGCCCTCCTAAGATTAAACAGTGCTTCATCCTGTGCCTTGCTCTGGGGAGCAGCCCACAGTCCCCTTGTACTGGACTTCTCTTTATTTAATCAATATTTGGAATAAATTCAGGGAAGCAAAAGTTTTAAGCTTTCTGACCATATTTTTTTGTTCATAGTTTTTCCCTCACACATTCCATAGTTAGGGGTAGCATGATCCTTCAATGGTTGCTCTAAAGTTGCTCAAAAACCACAATGCCCAAAGTCTTTCTACTAGATTAGACTAGATGGCAGTATTCTCATTTTCCTATTACAGTGCAAAACAGTATAATTCCAGCCATTTTACTACCTGTCTGGAAGCAGTCCTAATAAACCCCTCACATTTGCAGAATTTAAAGTGAACTTTGATGCACTTGGACCTCTTTATTAACTCAGATTGCTATCAAATAACATTGCTTTAAATTTTCCAGTGATGGACAGCAACATCAGGCAATTAAAATAGATCAGAATTGCTAAAAGGACCAAAATGGGTAGATATTTGTGCTCATAATCCCACTGATATGTCTGTCAGACATAAACAGTTTTTGCACATCCTTCCAATGGATTTGCCAGACTCAGGCTGAACCCAACAACGTCACCACATCTAGAGGTGATGTGAGGTAGGGGATATACCAGTGTGTACACAGGATGCTTCATTGTGGGTCCCAAGGGGAAAATCAGAAAGCAGCAAGACTGGAAGGTTGCTGATGTTGGCAGTTCTCCCCTCAAGATGCTGCTAGCTCTGCAACAGGCAGTAACCATTCCTCTTGATGGGATGAGGGCAGCCAAGGACTTTTCCACAGGCTAGGAAAGGAATAAACTGTACTAACGGTATGACAGAAATAATTTTCCCATCAAATTAAATGAGTATATGTTCAGGTTATGTCAATTTTTTATCCTTAATTTTCAGTATTTTGCCAAATCGTCAGTGGCAGCTTATGGCAGGAGAAAGAAGGCAGTGAGTTCCCTAAATATCATCTGCTATCTAAGCAGTGATGTGAAACCAGTTTTAGAGAAAAATGTAGATTTTGCACTTGCTGCATGACAACAGAGGTTGTTAAAATAGTCCTGGTGGATGACTTCATACTAAACTAGTCTCAAATTAATTTTTGACTGCAGAGTCTGCAAAACTTACACAAAGAAATCAAAATGCTGTTGCGAAATTTTTATTATGACGTCATGCTAATTAACTAAAAACATGTCTAGAATCTTTAGGTCTTCTAAATAAATTTGGTTTGAAGTTTGATTTAAATATGCGGTTTTGTACAAAATTGCTAGGGAAGTGGTGGTGCAAGCATAGTTTTGAGCCGGTTCCGGTCTGGAGATCAGGGTATCTCCAGATCATACTGGGTTTGCTCTCAAGCTATTAGTTATACTTCCTTGCTTCTCTTTCCCCTTCCATGAAGTTATGCATCCATGCAATTATTCTCCACAATTGTCAAAGATTTCTTTCCTTTTGATGCAGCCCAGGATTTCCTTGGCTTTCTCAGCTGGTTAATGTTGAGTTTTTAATCTACCATCTCAATCACTTCTCTGCCCAAGCAGTCGCTGTGTCTGGGATTGCCATGACCCAGCTGTAGGACCTTGCACTTTGCCTTGTTGACCCCATGAGCTTTGCCCTGGCCCAGCTCTCAAGCCTGTCCAGGTCCCTCTGGATGCCATCCCTTCCCTCCAGCGTGGCCACTGCCCCACACAGCCTGGTGCTGCCAGTGAACTTGCTGAGGGTGCCCTTGATCCCACTTGATCCATGTCACCAACAGATGTTGATGAACATGTTGAACATTTCCTTTGAAAATGGAATGTGGCTTTCTTTAGACTTACATAACCATGTTTCTTTCCCATTTGAACCAGGGCAGAGAGGAACAGCAGATATACATTTATCACATCCAGAGCTGGGATGTAGCTGGGGCAAGCAGAAGTCCAGGGTGTATTTTCAGGTGTCCCTGCAAAAAATACAGTCTTGTGTCATTGGTCTCACCAGCCCACCACTGAGCTTTAACAGTCTAGGTGTCCTGCCTGTGCACAGCACCCCAGGGCTCCTCTTCCTATTTATATCCTAGCAGTATTTCTACTGCTATGGCCTTGTCCAGAAACTGAACAGCTTGCATTCAGCTGGTCCCCTGCCACTCTTCAGGTTTATCATGACCTCTTCAGCTATCTTAAAGATTATGTTTCACTTCGGCAGCTTGGATAATCTCCCTACTGATTGGAAAACCTCTGTAGCCTGCATCACTATAGCAACAGAAGGACCTACAGCACCTGATCCTTATTACAGTTTCAGAGAACTGTGGATGAAGAAAGTCCATTTGCAAGAAGGTATCAATTATTTACTGAACACTAGCAACATGGTTAGGGAACACAAAACCCAAATCTTTAACTACCTTGAAACTTTTGCCCACTAGCACCATATCCTACCCTTCTAATGGCATGAAAACAGCTCCTTGTAGTCTTTGAGTTTTGCAGGATTGGTTCTACATTCATGTGTGTGGGGTTTTTGGATACTGCTTTCCAAAGAAGCCTTGGGCTGAGAGATGGGCTGGCACTCAACACCTGTGGCCCTTTCTTCATGTCAGTGGTGGGCAGATACTCTTTGCTGAGAGGGCCAGGAGTCTCCAAATAACTCAATAAAGAAATCCACATGATTTTGAAACCTTTGGAAGCACCATTTCTTGACTTAATCCAATTTTTTCTCCATTGTTTTCTTCTAATCACAAAATTTATTCTGTGGTGTCCTTATATTTAGTTGAAGAGCTTAATTTCCACCATTGATAAATGTCTCTTTCTTGCAAATAATCATTCTGGGAATCTATAGCATAATTCAAGAGAGATACAATACTTGTAGTAATTTTATACCCTGTTCAACCCAATTTATAGCCTGCTCCCATTGTGAGTATTGTGATTTTCAGTGATTTTCAAGTCACTGAAAAATTCTGTGGTTTTTCACAGAAAATATTTAGAAACAGTAAGAGCTTTCTTGCCATGTAGTAAGATTTTTTGACATATCTCTTACAAAATATCTTGTTTTGAACCTAAAATAAAAAGCATTTGAACTGGATATCTGATAAAATCAAGGTAATAAAGGACATTTGTCCATCTGCCTATTTTTATAGTGCACTCAACTTTATGGGACATTCACAATATCTCTACTCTTTCCAGCTTCTGCAGCTAGCTACACATCTGATCTTTCCTTCATTCACACTTAAAGAGAAAAATAATAACTGTTCATACACTGCAAGTCAGACAATATTCTTTGGTACATGTTTTTTCAGCATAGTGTTCGATCAGGTAATTATGAAGTACCTGCTCACTTTCAAGATTTCATTCCTGATGTGACAACAAGGTTTTAAAGCAGAGCTCACTAAACCCAAATGAATCCCTTTAAATCTGTTTTCTCAGTTAATCTGAAAACAGGTATTTTGTTTGTCCTTTGGTTGTTTGTGTGCCTGTTGCATTCTCTCTCACCCAGGTTATCAGAGGCAGCTCCAGGGCTGAAGGCGAGATGCAGGCTCTGCAGGAGAGCGGGAAGCGTGCTAAGGAGTCACGGGTTACCTGAGAGGCTGCAGGGCTCAGAGGAGACTGGGAACAGCCAGAGTGGGGCTCAGGGCTGGCAGAGAAGGATTAGCAATGCTTCCCCATGTCTGATCCTCTCTATTCCCCAGAAATGTTGAATTTACCTTTGCTGCTCCTTCACAAGAGAACCGCACCCCCTCTGCCCAGCATCTCCACTTCAATGCCTCTCCACTGGGCTGTGGGAGTGGGGGCAAGGGTTGACAAGAGACAGGCTTTTCCTTCCTGCTGTTCTCCTCCTATTTCTCTCTCCTTATCTAATATTTAGCAAGGGTTTATGCTTGCAAATAGCAAGTTTATGCTTGCAAATAGACTGAGCAAAAAAGGAAAACCGAGGAAGTTTGACTCTCTGAGTCTCTGGAGTATTTCTGTAGCTGGTGGCGAGCACTGGGGAGATGAAGTCTGCATTTAAACTGAGCTGAGACTGCAGGGAGGATGAGCATAATGGCTGCAGAACAGCTTCTCTGTCTGCTGGTTTTGATTTATTGTTCTTTAAAATCACAAAACCATTAACCATGCTTAGACAAAGCCCATGGGCCACCTTACATGCCCAGATGTGGTGGGGGCCTGCTGGCTGCTCCCCTGCTTCCACTGCACTGCAAGGTATTTGGTGGCTGAGTGAGGTGGATGCAGTTGCCCTGCTGAGTGTGCTCTCACACCCTGATTGCTTTTAGTGCTTTTGTGACATTGTGTCTGTTACAATTCTTACTCATCTGAGATGGATTAAAGTGACGTGAAATATCCATTCTCAGAAGTAACCAAACCAGCACAAATACAGCATAAACAGCAAAAGTAGAATAAAAACTATGAAATATCTATCCATATTATAGGTCAGGAAACTATCAAACCTGCCTTTATCTGTTCCTAGCTGTGAGTATAGTCCATTTTCTTCTTTTTTCATTTGCATTTCCGTTTTTCCATTTGGTTAATGAGCATGTAATCAATGTCTCTTTAGCATATAAAATAAAACATTACTGAAAGAGGGAGGTTAAGGATGGTACTGAAGCATCACCTTAATATAGATTCTGAATAATAAGAGACCAAAATCCTGTGGTAGAAGGGGTGCCCTACATGCCAGTTATAGTTGCAGGTCAACTTGATTGACATCAGTTCATTTCCACGGCAAAGTCAATCTTTACTAATGCAGTTGTCTCAATTGATTTGAAATTCTAATGCATCTCTTGACGGCATGTTTTTGGTTAACTGATTAACGTTTTTGCTTACAAGCCTTCTCATCTTTGCTATAAACACAGAAAGAAGATTCCAGGGCCCCCATGTGAAGCAAATTTATGTTCCCATCATTTTTGGTACCTAGAGGCTTCACATTAAATATCACTGAGGTCTTATTAATTTAAGGATTGAATTATTCTTTTAATGTAAATTTCACCGTTAGAGCCACCCTAAGCCTTTCACTCACTTTGAACTAACAACACAGCTCAGGCTTTTAATTACACTGGAATATCAGCAGTACTGCAAGTGGTCAAGCCTAATGAGGAAATAAAACATCACACAGATGCTGTCATGAATGCCTTCCGTGGACTTTGTAGTTGACCTTGAGGACAATAAAATTCAATAAAAATTGAATTATCCTCCCACTGTAATCGTCAATTAATGATGAAATGATATGAAGGCATTCCTGTGCAAACCAATCATATTAACAAATTAACCAAGAGTGCAGGATTTTTGATTGTAGATAGAGTCTTATGTAGTCATAAACACAGTGTCACACAAGAAAATAGAGAACATTTTTCCATGGTCTATCTGATCCTCAACTACTATAAACAGAAATTTAGAACAGCTAATAAAATGGACTTGTGAAATCTATGTTCATAGATGTGTTGAATTTCATGAATGGACTATGCAAAAGGTTATCAGATATGAAGGTCATTGTTTAATTATATTTATTTGTAGACTTCTCTAAAATTTTACACATTACTATATTTTGAATATATAATTTTAATTTGTAAAATAGTTTGATTTTTGTTTAAAAAAATAATATTCTATTTTAAAGTGACTATTTGATATATGCATGAGACAGTCTTATGTATCTTTGATGCTGGAATCCTTCTTATTGAAAACTATACAAGAACCACACGTAATGTATTTTCATTACTTTTATAATAAATATTCAGGATTCCTTCTATCACTTTTCCCTGAGCAAATCAGATACAAAATTTTCACACAACTCATTTGATGTTACAAAACATTTAGTCTCTTCAAGTTTCTTGCTGCATGCAATAGCATATTTGAAATGGAAGTAGTGCAAAAAGATTGTTTTAATGTTTACAAATCAAAGTGAAGTTTAAGATGAGAGGTATATTGCAAAATTGTCTCATTGGATTTTATCCTAATATATTTCAAAACCCCCCACTAAACTAATAAGCTCCAGACTTTTTCCCATTTTTCCAAAACTTGTGTTCCAACTGGCAATGCCCTCCAAAATGTTTTCCAGTTAAAAATTAATTTCATTTTGTGAAAGAAAATAAAATGAGATGTGGCAAAACCCGGGACAGGAATTGTTTTATTAGACCATCTCTACCCTTCTGAGAAATGAATAGGCTGAAGACATTCAGACATTTAAATGGTTATGGGTAGAAAATAGAAGAGTAAGAGAAACTGCGAAAACTGATCTGTCAAGAGGACAAGCAAGGTCTCCAGTGAAATCCTCCCACTGCCCCTCCATCTTGCCATGTGTGAAAACTGATATTTTCATTTTTCTTCTAGCTGAGCCCTGCCTGTGGGCTGGCTCAGCCAGCTGCAGTGCTGAGCTTGGGTGACTGTATCTGGCCTGACCAGAGTTCACTTCTGTCTGAGATCCTGTCAAGACCTGTGAACATTATGGATGAATAGAGGCATCAGGAGGGGGCCTTTAAGCACAGCATTAGAGCCACTCGGAAGGTGACTGTAGACAGGTCTCCACACAGCCTGTCCTGCCATAAACTTAATATTTTCATCCATTCATGAACTTTTCTCCTAGTCCTCTGTCTCCTGATCGATGGCCTTCTCCAGGTTTTGTTGATTTTGTTTCCCTTATTTGACTTTTCTCCATTGCCACAGGGTGAGTAACCTGCCAGCTGGCATAGAGATTCTCAGTATTAAGGTTGAAGAAAGTGTTAGTCTGAGGAGCTGCTGAGAGCTGGGGAGTGAGATAACTGAAACCATCAACTCCAGTTTGGCAGTTTGTTAAAAGTTTGTTAAAAGAAGCTGGGACTGGACTTACCAACAACCCTCCTAGCAATGGTGTGAGCTTAACTACTCAGTTGAGGCCGTATTGAAGTAAAACTGGTTGCAGGCATTTAATATTGTTTTCCATGATTCCTCATCCTTATGAGGGAAAACTGTTGCAAAAACCATGTGAAGAATCAAATTTGCAATGTCTGGTATTTTCAGCAGCATTTTTCTTTTCTTTTTTGACTCTCAGAGAATTCTTACACATTTTTACCAAGATAAGTTACAAATCTATCATTGTTGCTGCTGCTGCCATCCTCAAATAGCAAATACTTTGGCATTGTGACCCCAAATACCTCAGAGATGGCATATCTGGTCTCCAGAATTTAGAGCAGTGAGGTCCTCTCATGAATCATGACCACAGGTTCACTTTTGTGGTAGCCTGTTTTGCAAGACAGGCTCTAACACACTTCTTTTGACAAAATGTTAATAGATGAATGACCATGAGGAGTCTTGGTCCATAATCCATGTCACTTTGGCACAAACAGAATTAATAACGAGTTTGATTTCCCTTTTACACATACTAAAAACAGATGTCCATATCCCATGGCTATCAAAGCCTGTTAAGGAGCCTATAATAGTAAAATATAAATTCCTTACTTGTTTTCTGCAGGATTTTATATCTTGCAGCATTCTCCCAATGCCAGTAGCAATTCTTATGTAGACTATGTGTTACAGTCATGACTTTAGTGGAAGTTTTCTTCATTAATGCTTTAGGAGATTCTTAGATTATTAGACCTACCAATCAATGGTTCCACAAATCCCACAGCACTACACATATGCGAGATGTATAGAGAGCTATAAAAAGGTATTTTTGATAATGTTTAAATAAGACATGGAAATCAGCAGGCCTCTTGTGCACAGCTGCTAACACAGCACTTTATTAAAACAGTGGATCATGGTCTCTGAAAGCTGCTGAGCCCTGTGTAGGATTCAGTCCCTTGTCTAACTTGATGGTAACGTCAATGAACTTCAGATCAGCTCCTTGATGAGTACTAGACAAATACAATGAGTCTGATGCAAGTTGCTTATGCTTAGTGCCTGTCAAAACATTACCCAAAGAAAATAAAATGAGACAGAAAACAAGAGATGAGTGAGTGAAAGAAAGATATGAAGCAGCACAACCTGTGACTGAAAAATAAATACGTGAAGCAATGAAAATTAAGAAAATGTTTTCTTCTTTTAAAACTGTTGCCCTGAATAAGGTGTTAGAAAGAGATTAGAAACGAATACTCTCTTTCAAGATCCACCTTGCCTTGCATTTTTCCTTTTCATTGCCCCAGTTACCTTACATCTGGTTCCACATTTATGTACTTTTTGGTACTCACAAAATGAGCCTGTGATTCTTTTGGTCTTCTTTTTCTTACTTCATAATTGATTTTCTGCCAACTTTACTCAGCCTGCTCCTTGTGATTACCAGAAAGATACTCCAAGGTTATGCCTCTGGGGCCACAGTGATCACATGAGAAACTCTCCCTGAGTTTTACAAAATGTCACTATTCTTCATTTAGTTTTAACCTAGTGCTGACCAAGCTAGCAGCACAGCAAAATGAAAGAGTGATAAGCATGTGTGACAATTTCATCACGAGGCACTTAGTTTCACCCATTCCAGGTCCACATATTTTAACTTCATTCCTTACTCATCTGATCCACCAAGCAGTATGGGGTCAGAAAAAGCAGAGAGGATGAGGGAGAAATGGTGAGATGAGACCCAGGATGACAAGGCCTTAGTCAGCTTTTTGAGAAAAGATCTTTGCAACTCTCGACACCAAACTCACATTATTGCCTCTCCATCTGACACTGGCTGATAAAAAGCTATTCTTTTATTTTCTAGCACAATAGCAAGAGTGGGAACTTTAAATTCCAAATAGGAGGTGGTGAAGATAAGAAAATAAGAAAATAAGAAAAGTAGTGAAGATATATGCTGGCTGTTGGCAACTGAAAAACGATGCTGGCAACTGGCTTTGAAGTCTTCTGCTCAGCCTTGTTCATGAGAAATGAGGAGCTTCTGTCTGACTACAACTCCTCTTAGTTCTGTAGGGAGTCAAGCTACTCTAATCCTCAGTAGATGTCAAGGCACGTCTCAGCATAAAAAGGAAGGGAATTTGCACCAGCTGGCAGTGTACCATCATGGAGGTTAAAGTCTTCTCTTTCAAGGACAATGTTCAGGTTGCGAACAGATATGGAAACCACTTCTCAGCTACCTTTAGCTGACCCTTTTACTCTCATTTTTCTTACGTGCACAAATTTGTCCCATATCACAAAGTGCATGCAGATTACTGTGAGGCTATGTTAATTAGTCCTCACTAAGTGAAATACAACTTCCACCATTTCCACAGGCTTAATGACATTTTATGCAACATCTCTTTTGGTTAGTTTTTTCTCAGAGTGTGTGGAAAAATCGATTCCGCCTTATTGTGTTTTCACAGTACTACAGGTAATGTTTGAAACTCAGAGTTTATGCTGAATATTAGATAATTGGGTAAGTATAGCAAAGATTACAGGAGGAATTAATGGTTGTATTAAAAATTTGGCACACATGGTAATAAGAAATAAGATCTTATAATTTTGTAGTATGCTGACCTTATAGTCACAACTGTTAATTTTGTAGATACAAGTTTCAGAAATGAGAGGTTATTAATCAGAGTTAATATTTGGTATCTAAAAATGAGGTCGTTTGCAATAGAGTATTCCTGCTGATTCTCTAGGAGAAGAGAACACCCATAACCTGTGCAGTGAATCCATCTATAATAGACATTATAAAGCAATTATCTACAGTAATTTTCTAGCAGAAAGCAGTGAATGCATTTAGAGATTAAAACAAAAAGTATGGTCAGATCATGTTCTAAAAATTTAACCATGTAAAATACATATAGACCAGCATTAGTTCACTTTAGTGACCCCCTTCTGTGAAAGTTGAAAAAACCAAAAAATATACAAAAGTAAGAATAGATGCTGACTCCACAGGGCCAGATTTTACTTGCTAAGTAAAAGCTTAATTTAACTTCTAATAGATTGGTTCAGTTGGACAAGACACACAACAATCATCTAGTCCAACTATATGATCATTTCTGTATTTATTATGAAAATATGTGAAACACCCAGAAAGATGGAAACACCAGTAACACTAACAGAATACTTTAAACTAAAAAAATTAATCCCTGCCACCCTGAATTTCATAAAAAGAAACACAGATTAGGCTTCTTGGAAAATCGTTCTTTCCTGAAAATGAAAATTTTAGGATCATTTTCACCCTCTGAAATGTCTTGCAGACCACCACACACATTTCACATGTATCCCAAGAAAGAAAATTCAAGTGAAATTGTTTAGTTGGTCACTGGGTACCAGCAGGCAGCTTGGTCCTACAGCCCACCCAGTTCAGACCATGGCTGGAGAAGGGGAACACTGTCACATCTTCAGCAGCCAGACAAGAAGCAATACCCAGCATCTGACTGACATTTGACTCCTTGGTTACCACTCGTATCAATTTATGTGATAGCAGCATTTTGGGGGTTTTAATGAATTAATCTGTGAAAAAGAAAAGGAAAAAAGAAAGCTCAGCTCCTCTGGCTGATTGCCCCAGCTATGAGTCATAGCAAGGTATTAATTATTTAAAGCAAAAATCTTTGCTGTTATTGCAAATATTTCTCAGATTTTTTTCCCACATCTTTATTTTTTGACAAATTAATAAAAATAGACTGCTGATTATTTAAAATATGAGCACAGAAGTGCTGCTGCTTTGGTGAGTCAGCTACACATAAAGAAGCTAATACCATTTTGGCTAGAAAATGAAGAGGTAAGATTAGAGACCAAAATAGTATCTTTAATCTCATTTTTCACTGCAAGAGTATATGTATTTGAAGTCTTAGATGTGATCTTTTTCTTTAATTACACATTGCTCTAAAACACTTTAAAAGCTGAAAGGGACATATGACTCTCATAAATATGCAGAATTGCAAGCAAATGAAAGTTTAAAATCTCCAAGATTTGAAAGGCCTTTTCACATACTGGCAGAATAATACAAAGAATAAGTATACTTTATAAAAATTAAAGATCACTTAGATTTGTCTTCCCTTTGAATGCCTATCTTGGAAAATATTCAGCAATAATCTCTGATCTACAGATGTATTTCTGGAAGATGGGAGCCAACAGAAGCTTTTTAGGGTCTAAAACCAAGAAGAGAAGAAGAAATGTTAACAAAATATGAACATGACAGTGAAAAACAAAACCAGTTAACAACATTTTGTTTCCTAAAATACCCATGAAGATATTAAAATTTAAGTATCAAGTTTTATTTTTCCAATTGGTATCTTTCCAAGCCTATAAATACTCTGGACTACATTTTCACATTTAAATTTTATTTCAGTGTAAGCTATGAAGAGAATACTGTTAAAAGTTACAAGCATTTAGATTCAAAACAGGTATATGCATATTTTTTTTTACTAAAACTGTGTAATCAACTTTAGAAAAAAGTAGTCTGGATTCAGCATAACCCACCCAAAATGTTTTCCTTCTCCACTGGAAACCTCAACAATTCCCAATTTGAGTAGGTAAAACTTCAGTACAAAATGTGAGACAGATCAGTGGACTGCAAAGTAGGAACAGAATAATATACAAAGAGATACTTAGGTAATGATTGAATTTCCTAGGCCTGATTTAGAGCACCTTAGCTGTATTCCTTGGATTTGCAGAATATCTTAACAGATTTCCAACTTTATTTTCCCAGAATTCAAGCTTCTCAACTCCATATCCTGATATAACAAACACAACTATAGCAGTATCTCAGCTGCAAATATAATCTGAGCATGAAAAAATGCATAACTGAATGGCATATAGCTTGGAGTGGTGTAAACAGTCTCTAAAACTTTATTACTAGGGCAGTTTGAGGGAAAAATTAGTGATTGAATGTTTCAGGCTTTTATGACCATTCAACATTTCTTTAATGACCTCTAAAGTGCTTCAAAGTGAGCATCTTTAAACCCTGGCCTAGATCACTCTACGTCAGCAGTAAGGAACATTTCCTGCCACCGTGGTTTATGAATAGGGTGACTATTACAATAACATACATCTTAACACTGGCCAATAATAATGTGAAAAAAATAATTGAGATTCACAGAAAATGCATGTCAATTTTGGGTGGAAAGTTTTCAGTGGCTATGCCAGATCAAAAATAGTGCTCTAAATTGTGTGAAAAGGCACAGGTTTTGACTAAGCTTGCTTTAGGCAATGGTTGATGAAGCCCACTTTAAGCAATGTCTGCACATTTACAGGGCTACCCCAGCTTTATTCTACCTTCTTTGCCCCTGATGCAGCTATTGAGCCAGTGCAACCACTTACTTGACAGCCAAGGTGAATTTCAGAATCAGGAATTCTCTCTTTCTCCACGGTCCATGATAGCAGTGGATTATTTACTACTGCAGCCCCAGAACCTGTATGTAAAGCCTAGATTCTGAGAACAGACCAAATAAAGTTGTCCTCATTTTTTCTTAGCTTTCTATTCACTGTATGTTCAACTGCTGTACTTTAACAATATAATGTCATACCCCAAGGACAACCAACAACTGAATTTTTAATAGGCTTTGTCTTCAAATAGAGACGTTTCTCAACATTAGTTACACTTCTTGTTGCAGTTCTTATACCTGGAGAATCAGCTTCTCACATTCATACTGGATTTAAGGTAGATCTCAGTAAATTCTTCTAAGGGCAAGAAATCAAGCACCATTAAAACTATTCTTTCCAGCCCTAGTGGCTGGCTCTGGTGACGCAAGGAGCCTCTGTCATGTAAAAATGGTGCAGAAAGGATGTTAAAAGGCTAGTTTATTTGCACTCTTGTGCAAATAAATCTTCCTTTAAATGGGAATAACCCTGTTAATTTTAAAGGGTGGTGCCAAGATTAAATTTATTTAGGTGGATGATCAGGAAAATTTAACTAGAAGTCACATTACAATAAAGTAAAACAATGGTTAGCTTGGACTGGAGTTATTATTGCAATTAATCTCCAATGACTCTGCTCTCTAATAAGCACTGCATCCTACTGCTGCTCAACCCATAATACCTTTGCAATTGTGATGCATTTTTTAAAAAGCACAAATTCCTCCAATGGTAAATAAAAACCTCATTTTGCATAACATTTTTACATATTTCTTAAGAAAAAGGTAAAGAAAATTTTGTGTGCTGTATGATTCTTAAGGGCTTTGTTCTAGATGCAGTTAGTTCTAGGTCCAGTGTGTACCTTAGTAAAACTAGGCAAGATCAATTCTACTATTGAAGCTGGCACTGAACTTGGCAAGGGATGGAAAGTGTCACAGGAAGGGCTTCTTCAGGTATGTTAATCAGAAAAAGAAGGTGAAAGAAAACATACTACCTGATAAAAACTGCTTTTAAATTGGTAAAATTAGAAGAAGAGTGAAGTACTCAATATTTTTTTGCCTCAGTCCTCAATGGCTATCTTTCTTGCCATATCTCATGAATGAGTGGACAACAGGATGGGAACTGGAGAAGAAAAATCCCTCTTACTGTAAGTAAAGGTTTATGACCATCCGAGGAACTTGAGCATACATGAGTCTATGGGACCTGATGAAATATATCAGAGAGTCCTCAGGGAATTGGGTGATGTAGCTCCCAAGACTCTCTCCATGATATTAGAAAATTCATGGCAGTCAGGAGAACTCCCTGGTGACTGGATAAGGGACACTCATCTTTAAAAAGTGAAAAAAAGAGGGTACTGTGAACTACCAACCTGTCAGCCTCAGCTCTGTGCCTGGGAAGATGATGGAACAGATCCTCCTAGAAGCTGTGCTAAGGCACATGGAGGACAGGGAGGTGACAACCAGCACTGAGGACAAGCCTTGTCTGACCAACCCAGTGGCCTTCTGTGACTGGGGAACTCCATCAGTGGACAAGGAAAGGGTTACAGATGTGATCTGTCTGGACCCTGTAAAGCCTGTGACACAGTCCCCCACAACACCCTTCTCTCCAAACTGGAGAGGTGGATTCAGTGGATGGGCTGTTAGGTGAATAAGAAAGTGATTGGATGGTCACATCCAGAGGGTTGTGGTCAAAGACTCAGGCTCAGTGATAAGTGATGTCCCCAGGGTCTGTACTGGGACCAGAGTTATTTAATACCTTCATTAGTGACATAGACAAAGGGATTGAACACACCCTCAGCAGATTTGCAGATGACTCCAAACTGAGTGGTACAGCTCACATTCCTGAAGGATGGGATGCCATCCAGAGGGATCTGGACAGGCTCCAGAGTGGCCCATGGGAACCTCATGAGGTTTAACAAGAACAAATGCAAGGTGCTGCATCTGGGTCAGAGCAAACCCCAGTATCAATCCAGGCTGGGGATGGACAGATCCGAGCAGCCCTGCCCAGAAGGACTTGGGGGTGCTGTGGGTGAGAGGCTGGACATGACCCAGCCCTGGGCACTGCCAGCCCAGAGAGCCAAACGTGTGCTGGGTGCATCCAGAGCAGAGTGGGCAGCAGGGCAGGGAGGGGATTCTGCCCCTCTGCTCTGCTCTGCTGAGACCCCACCTGCAGTGCTGCACCCAGCTCTGGGGTCCCAGCACAGGAAGGACATGGACCTGCTGGAGGGAGGCCAGAGGAGGGGCAGAAAAATAATCAGAGGGATGGAACGTGTCTCCTGTGAGAAAAAGCTGAAAAAATTGGTATTGCTCAGCCTGGAAAAGGGAAGTGACCTAATTTGGAGTGGCCTGATTGTGGCCTTCCAGAAACTGAAGGGAACCTACAGTGAAGATAGAGCTAGACTATTTACAAGGGCTTATAGTGACAGAACAACAGGGAATCAGTTTAAAGTGAAAGAGAGTAGGTTTAGATTAGGTATTAGAAAAGTAAAAAATACTGTGAGGGTGCCGAGGCACTGGAAAATGTTGCCCAGAGAAGATGTGGGTGCCCCATCCCTGGAAGTGTTCTAAGCCAGGTTGGATGGGGCTCTGAGCCATCTGGTCTGGTGGAAGGTATCCCTGCCCATGGCGGGAGGCTTGGAAGGAGATGATCCTTAGGGTCTTTTCCAGCCCAAGCCATTCTTTTATTCTACATTTTCATTATCCTGGACATAGCAGAAATCTCATATGAGTCCTGAAAAACACTGCTGGTTACCTCTTCTGATATGCTTTCCACAGCTTTTGCCACACAAGTGGGAAATTTAGCTTTAGTTTACAATGTAAGAGCAAAGAAATATTTCAGAATCGCAACAGTAGCTATAATCTGAAATTATAATCTTTAAACTATATATACAACAACAATTATATAGTTGTTTTTATCTGGCAATAATTACTGATATCACAAGAGGAAAATGGCAGCATTAAAAAGAAAAATGGCATGATTTTAATTTACAGGACTTGCAATTTTAGCAAAATTGCATAAGGTAGCAAACACTCCACTGGCTGACCCTTAGCAACAGAGATGTGCTTATGTTCTTGAAGAGATACAGATTTTTGTTAAAAAAATGAAGAAGAATCTCATCAGACAATCCTTGGAAAAAGAACACTGAACAGGGCACAAAATGAATCAGCACACTCCAATATTAAAATACCAATTAACAAATATCAAGATGTCAGTAAATCCATTTCTATGTTACTAGTTGATGTAGCTGAGCTCGCTCAAACCTGTCCTTCCTGAGAGAGAGATGAGACTCTGGTAATTAGTTTTTAAATGAAGCTTTATTTTTATTCACTGCATATCAATAAGAATTCAAGTTAAGCCTCACACAATTAAAGCAATATAACACTGCACAAGTTATTGAATTTGTGCAGGGATACTTTATAGACTGTATATTACAGTGTAGAAAGGACATAATGTATCATATCATTCCAAACTACTGGCAAATTTTAAAGGGTATTATTTCTGCAGGTAGAAAGTATAGCTATTTTTTAACTATGGAAAGAAAAATAATTCTCTTTTTGTGTATATATATCATAAGGTATATTTCTACACTACATATATAACTGTAATATTTTTGTGCAAAATTTCTCAGAAAATAGATCCAGACACAGAATCCTGTGGATTCCCCTGAATAGTCCTGGTCTTCTCTATACATATGAAATTCTGCAGTATGGAAACCTTCTCCTCTCTATAAAATATAGGATCTGAAGCATTTCTCTCAAATTTAAAGAAAAGATTCATGAATATGGTACTGAAGTTTACTTAGGGTAGAGAGGATGAGTAGATCAGTTAGAAAAGATTTAAGAAACTAATTAATGTTCAGCTCCTCAGTTTAAATTGTATTGTGCTATGGACTAGCACAAAATTTCTGATACATACTGAAATAAATTTCATAGATTAGAAGAAATTACAAGGCTGCTGCTGTGATGCAGAATTAAAAAAATAAAAATAGTAACTCAAGAAACAGCATATAAAGATTTGACTAGAAAGTAAAATTGTGGGCAGTAAAGATGTAAGGGTAATAAACACATTGCCTTATTTTCAGTCTGCTATTCTCCACACAATGAAGAACAGTACAAGGGCAAGTGCTGAAGGGCTACAGAGTACTGAGGCAGGAATAGTTAAGTATCATCCTGTAGGCACATCAATCACAACAAAATTCCACAGACCAAGGTGAACTACTCAGAAGATGTGGTATACTTACTCTTCAAGCCTAAACTAAATCAAGTTCCTGAATTGTAAGTGAAAATTTGAAATGATAGATTTTGAAGTGCTCAACTTGACCTGATAAGAACATACAGATGTAGAAAAGTTTTAGAGATATGTTGTCGAGCCACTGGACGTGCTCAGGGTGTGATATCCTTTAGCACATGAAACAGTATATATGCTTATCCATAGAGACCTCCTGTCAATATCCCTCTGTCTCCCAGCACACAGGCTGGGACCAAATCTGCACCTTGTGCTCCCCTCCCCTGAGGACTCCAGGAGACAGTTTTTGCCTTCCTGCTGGAAGGGAGAGTAGGAGAGCTGAGACTGTTTCATAGGTGCTCTGTCCCACAGAGCCTCCAGATCAAGCTGCAGGGAGAACAGTAGGTTTCTTTCTAAACATCTCAGTCACAAGGGCTTAATATTCTCTTAGAAGTTTAAGTATGGTGCCCACAACCCTCTTGAGCCCAGTCTAATGCAAAGTTTTTGTACAATGGCAGAGGTGGGCACAGCATTGACCCCAGTAGCCACAGGAAGGAGTAACATCATCACAGGAATGGATGCCACACTGATCAAGAAGGTTATGTGGACAGAAACTGACTTTTGGCTGAAAGAGAGTAACTCTACACCAAGCTGGATGTGAGGCTCATGTGTTCTGCAATTTATACTTCCTGTAGCTGTTGAGCAAGTATGAGAGCACACCCTCTCTAGGCAGAGTTTTTGCCTTTGTCTGTATACATACTGCTTAAAAAGCAAATGTGTTTCTTCCTAAAGTTCTAGCAATTATTTTAAAAATTTAAAATGTAGATATGTTGCTTTGTTTGTTCTAGTTTATGAGAGAATGAGAATATCAGAAAGCGACTGCCTCATACTTTTGACTGAAAATGTAGGAAACAAAAAAAGTCATCATTCAAGAAGCATATCTAAAAAGCATGGTGACAACAATCAACCAGTAATTTGTGTCAATTAACAGTTTTTATAATTAATATGCCTACTAGTTTTGTTTGCAATGTTCATTTTCATAAATGTAATTTTTTCTGCCTATATCATATTTAAGATATTTTCCTGAAGTTTCTGCAGTAATTTTAACATTCCTCAGTGCATTTTAATGGATCTCCAACATAAACCCATATGTAAGTAGATCATAAATAAATCCATAAATAAACCACCAATAATCTAAAAATAAACATTCAATTTATATTTTTAAACATAATTAAATTGTGAAATGAAAAAATTTTAATAAATGTTTGCTGAAGTAAATATATAATTATTCTGTATAACCTTATGCTTATCAAAAATTACTGCAGTTATTATAAAGTGTAAAATGATTCTGTATGAAATTGTGGTTACCAGAAATTACTGTGGTTATTGTAAAGGCAGTATTTAACTTGAAATCAATACATCTTTATAGCTATCAATCAGGTTTTGTAAGCAAACACTCAAATGACAAAATGCAAAGCAAGATTGAAATTGATGTTGCTGATGTAAATCAGTCAAAGACTGACAAAATCCTTTTGGCAGCATTACACAGCAATCACTTGTGTAACTCCCTCTGAGTCTTTTTGCAAGATGAAGCATTTGGTGCTGATTTTCGGTGCTCAGTCATCTCTCCAGAAGGCACTTAGGAGCAGCAATTGGCTTTGCAGTTATTTCCATCACTGTCTTTCAAAGTGATCTTAATGGACCATGTGTTCTCAGTAAAGGGCTTATTTCTCTTCTGAATTCCTCTGCATACTGAGGAAGGATTATCCTGTCACATCACTGGGAATTATAACAGAGTCTCATAAGCAATTGAAACCCAGGTGTCTCCAGCATTTTCTTCCACACCCAAGAGACAAGGCCATATCTGCCAGATTATACTGCAGGGACTTGCAGTGGAGCAGCATTGCTCACGGGGTCCCTTAGTCCCCAGCACAGAGCAGTACCACAGAGCTCTGCTACCTGCCAAATGTCAACCTGAAGGATGTATTTGGCCAGCTCAGTGACAGCTGTCCCCACTTGAATATGAGAAGTAGCATGTTCTTCACTAAATGCAAATCTGTTTTTTCATGGCACAAAATGTATTGATTTTTCAGATAGTTTTCTGCAACCTTTCTTGCTTGTCCTGGCCTTAGACGTGGCTTGACATCTCCCCCCTTCGCCAAAACTTCCCAACAAGAGACAAGAATCTACCCCAACCAAAACAAGCCCTGTAGGAACCCAGCTACAGAGATCATGTCTGAAAAATGCCATATAATTTCTGGTGGCTGTAGAACTTCTCAGTAAGAAACAGTCTAAGTGTGAAGAGGAAACCTTAATTACTGTCCTGTTTTCTAACAACTTCAACTTACCAGCAACTTAACTCTTTTCCAGAGTTTAGAGACCAAATGTATATATATATAATTACCATTTATGTATATTCAGTTGATAATTTCCTGGTATATGATAATTTAAAATATGTTAATGACAGCTGTAGCTTGCATAACATGTCTGAATTAAGAAAATCTGTTTATATATATATATATATATATATATATACATACTTTGCATAAATTATGCTCCCCAAGAGTGGGAATGCTGGTCTAATGTAAAAATATCTCACAAGGGAGTTACTTGCATATTTGATTATGCTTTTTTTTAATTTTATTTTTTTTAAGACAGAGGCTTCTCTTAAGCAATCTGCCTAAAATGTTACATTATTCTTAATGCAATAAAAATTCGATTCTAAAACTCACATGAAGTCTTTATCACTAAATGTGTTCACATTAGAGTCAGTGTCTTGATATAAGTCTTTCAGAAACCCTGGGGACCAGATCCTTACACATTGCTCCACTCAGCTCAGTGGCACATGAACTCCTGCCCTACTAATGCCTAAGAGAAGTTTCTATTCCAGGGAGGCTCCAGTCTCTGCCATGCAATGGGAAGAGGGAAGCAGGAGCTGAGCAAACCTGCTTGTGTGGAGCTGCACAAGCAAAGCCCAAAGGAAATATTGAGAAAAGCATTTGGGCATGGGCAGGATGCAGTGGATTTCAGGAGAGGTAGATACAACTGTGTCGCAGCTGAGGGTCTCTTTAGTTGTGAGATCCCTCAACAGGACACAGGAGGTGGTTCGGGAAGCAGGGTCTTCTCTGAAGCCGCTGAAGAAAAACTGCAGGAGACGATTGTCCAGGTTTCAAGGTTGTTTATTTTACCTTATCTCTAAAGTGTCTCACTGGCAAGCGACAGTCCGCTCTGCACAGCGACCAGGACAAGAGTCTGCCCACCGAGGGATGGACTTATCTTATATACTCCAAATTACGTATCTTATATTTACAATAACTTTCCAATACCATACAGTCTTGTTACCATGTCCAGCTCTGTCCCCATCCAATCTGTGGCTCCCAGGATTCCTCCCAACATGGATGACATGGAGAAGAAGGAAGAAGGAGACCACCACGCCCCAAATCCTCCATCTTGACCTCCTGGCTATTAGTATAAACAATCTAAAAATCTACTTTTTCCACACTCTAACAATCTAATTCACACTCTGCTTAACTAAAGCTTGCATCTCTTCCATCAGGGTTGGTAAATTTTCCCAGGGAGCTAAATCCAGCCCCTGGAGCACTTGGGCTTCACTCAGGGGTCTCTGAAGGGTCTGCCATGGGGGTTTTTGCATCCCCAGAGGACTCAGGGGGATGCCCTGGACTCCCACACAACTGCAGACACATTCCAGAGCATGCTCATGGCTCACATGGCTTGGGTTCAGATGCCTGCCTGCTGGGCACCCCAGCAGAATGCATCTCCTGGAGCAGTCAGAACTTGGAGCCATGCAGGAATAGCCAAGTCACCCTCCTGACAGCAGGTTTGCAGCCCTTCATAGTGTCTGAGTGACAGAAAAACACTTGGCTCTTTCATGAAGAATAAAAGACTACTCCTTTTGGGCTTGACAAAACCTTTGCTTTGTTGATTTTAAATTAAATATTGTCTTACCCACCTGTTTCAAGTTTTATAATCAAAAGGATATATTTTAATTTTTTTCTCTATATGTAAAACCTTGCACCAGTTTTTTACAAATTTAAAAATATTTGTGGTATCCCACCACTTCTAATTTGGTACATAAAATGTTTGGAACCAATTGCCCAGCTGAAGCTGTAACAGGTTGTAAAAACAACATTCCTCACAATGGCAGGGATATTAACAGCAAGAGCCTACAAAAAAAAAAAGTTAAAAAAATTAAAACCGTGATGTTATGCTCCTTTGTGAGGATACATGCAGACAGCAAAATGCAGGTAATGGTGCAGTGGTGCCTGGCTTCAGCTAGCAAAGGCACTGATAGCAGTGAAGATACTTGCACAGACTTTTGCTGCTCATGGCAAGCATTCCTATCTTGTGTGTTTGCTCTCCTGTCACATGTGTTGCAAGGCTTTATTAGCTATTATTCACCCCAAAATCCTGTTGCTTTAGGGATTTTCTTTTACCCAAACTAAGCACAAGCTGGGTATCTTGATGCAGATACTTTCTTGTGCCACTGGCCCATCTATCCTGCCTCACTACCAGAATCACTTACCTGACTTACTCCTCCTGTCTCCCAAGGGTATTTTGATAACTAATTACTTTGAATTTGCAGACGTCTTCACCCTCATTTTTTATCATTTGTGATGGAATTGTATCTATTGTGTGCAGTGGTGCTCTGCATGCAAAACCCATCAATAGCCTGATTTCTGTGTATTACTCAATAACATCCTTGCACCACAGCTATCAAGAGTGTTATTTTCTGAAGCAGGAGGATTGCTGTTGCAAAACTGAAGTAGGAATTTGAAAAACATTCACTTTAGTTGCCACAGCATTTAGAAAGCCATTGACCAGGCTGCTATATTTTAACAGCAGTGCTCTTCAGCAAGCAAACTCAACAAGCCAGAGACCTGCACACTCCTCCCTTTGAATAGGAGGAGATTATGCACTCTCCTGTTGCAGCACCAGTAAGCTCACTTTGCACCCCCTTAGCAAAGTAAAACATCCAGATCCAATAGAACTTATCTCTTTGGAGTACTGGGTTTCATTTCATTGAGTCTTCTGAGTCCCAAATCCTTCAAATGCCCTGATGGGCCAGGTGTGAGATGCAGAGCCCTTCTGCCAGCAGAGACAGTTGTCTGGAAGAACAAAATAGCATTTCTGATCATCAGCTTTCATAGGAGGTACAACTTCTGGAAATAATGATATTTGCACTTAGAGAGCTACCCCAGCTGCCCTCTATTGCTTCCAAATAACTTCCATAGAAAAGGATAATAAGGGACTATTGAAGAGGAATACAGAAACATTCAGTATTTTATCTGCTTACATATATCCTTTTAATTAATCATTATTGAATATAGTTTTATATCATATTAGCAGTCTGCAGCCACTGTCAGGAACAGCTGTTCATTATACTAGTCACTGTATCCCCAAAGCAGAGCTAAAGAAGTTGCCATTTGAATGAGGTTTGGAGTGCTGATTAGGAAAAGGAGGCTGTAGTGGAAAATGGTGGTACTATCAATGTTGGAGAAGTTACCACAGTCCATTTGGTATCTGATATTTGATGAAGTGGGTAATACGGAATATGCAGAAACATGCAAACATGTTCTGTGCTGGAAGCCACACATCCCTGGAAGCATAGTTCTCCTGGAATACTTTTGCAGCTGTCTTTCACCAGAAGCCATTGAAGTCAGAGTTTGAAAAAGGCATTTCATTTGCTATTTTTCTCTCTTATTTGTTTAGTTATTTTTTCTTCTGTTTTGAGGAAATACCAGAATGCTCTTATATTGGACAATGATATATATTTCTTTATAGAAAAGGAAACATTTTTGGTATTTTCTACATGTTGTTTAGCTTCAAAGCCCAGCTTCAAGATTCCCAGTTGTTTCAGCTTGTGTAACAACCTTTCTCATTTCCCTGACGCTGTTTCCCTTGTCAGGGAAATCCTTTGAAAGCAAACAAAAATAAACAATTATTTTTTCTTCCTCCATTGAGTCATCTGAATGTACAGTGCCAAGTCACAGCTTTTTGTCAACCCTACTGAATATTAGTCCTTCAGCATTTGCTGTCACTGGAGCAAGCATGATACTGCTGACTTCTTCTGGTAACAGCAGTGTTTGATGCTTCACATAAAGACACAAAAATCTCATTCTGGAGGACAGGTCCCCAGCCAAACCACTGGCTGTTCTTCCCAGAACTAATGGCTCATAAAAATAATTACAGAGAGCTGGTGTTTCCAGCTTTATCCAGCATCCCTTAAGAGCCTGTAATTTTGTAAAAGGTAAAACTACAAGTGCCAAGGCAGTATCACTCATTTAGGCTTTCTCCAGTCACAAAGACTAATTTATGGAATATAGGCAAGCTACTACAACAGCGCAAGGAATATTTGTGGCATCTGAATGCCCATCAAAAACACACCTCCTTGATAAGGGGGCACAGAAACACAGCTCTTATGATTCTGGTAACTAGAAAAAGAAGTAGAATTTCAGTGTTCTGCATTTCTGACAATACAGAACTAAAAACAATAACTCCAAAGTGCTAATGTGTTTTCTTAGTGCCATGATTGTTATGATAAGTATGTTAACCCAAAACATCACTTTACCCAGGCCATAATTTTCTGTACAGTTTTGCACTTTATAGAGATTGATCTATAATAGAGATTGATATTAACTGCAGGGAAATCTCATGCCTTTCATTGCCACACTTCAATGACGCCAGAACAGAAAGGGAGAATAGCATTGTGACAGGGAATTTAAGCCTGCTGGGTACCTGGTTCACAAATCTGAGGCATATTTTGCTCAGTTGGTCAAATTATTTCAGCTCTAGCGCCTTGCCTCTTTTCACAATGTCCTTTAAAATTCTAAGCAATTTTAAAAATATATAAATTATTCCTCAACAATGAGATGAGAATAACTTCAGGAGGGTAAAAAAATCATTATTATTTACTTCAAGCTTAGATATGTGGCCTGTGGGAACATTCTGGATCAAGAGTCACCATTCCAAGTACCACACAAAAGCAATTGCCTTGTCTCCAGAGTCACCTCCTGACATCCCAGAAGAGGCACAGTTGAGATGGGGGCTCACAGGAAGGAATCAAGGGGGCCTTTGGTACAAGCCAGGTTTGACTGAGGTCCAAGGATGAGCTTGGCTGATAAGCAAGTGAAGGGAGGGGTGATTGCTCAGCTCACAGGCTGGTGGGGAGGATGGCAGACATCATCAGACCCAGGGGGAAAAGGGCACCAGAGAGGACATGAGTGCTGCAGAGCACAGCCTGAACCCTAGCCCAGCTAAAGGTTCAGGCTTTATCCTCAGGTGTGGTGTACTGATGGCTATAATGAAGTGCTAGAGATTTCAGACCACTTCCAGTGTACATGACTGGATCCAAGGAGAGTTTACATGACTTCTGAAAACAAAACAGCAAATGAAAAGTGTTCCCTCATTAAGAGAAAAGTAATAAACCTGAATCCCTGCTGAACACCTTGGTTAGATAAATGAAACAACAATCAAACATCTTAAACCACCCACCTCAGTGTGCACTGCCTTTAATTTAACCCATTGAGACTGACTGAATTTGTGCTTTTGCTCTTGCTGAGAGACTGGAAACTGACTGCTGCAAGAAAAGCAATTAGGAAGATGACATAAAACCCAGCCTTTCACATCCTGGAGAGTAGTGTAGACTAATGCAGAATGGAAAAAAATCACAAGTGGAATAATTCTGTTGTCACTCACAGCAGAAGTAAAAAAACAAAACAATAAAAAAATTATATTTAGAGGAAAATAAAAAAAAATCCTGCACTTCCTCTCACACTCAAAGTTGTAAGCCAATAAAAATAATACTTAAATTTTATTGCTTACAACAATAAAAATAATATATAAACCACTTAATCTTTCTGATGCCACCTGTATCTCCTCTTTATCAAAAACTGGAACTCAGAATTTTCCATGAATCTGTCTACAGACAGGCAGTTCTTTTATCCTCAACTCTGCAGTCCTCAGTGCTTGTTGATTTACCCATTCCTTCTGCAGTGAGTTATTGTTTTTATTTTGGAAAGCAGAACCTGTCAGAATCAGTACAACACAGAGAGATGTCAGGTGACAAAATCTTAAGGAAGACAGGGTAAGGGAAAGCTAAATTGTTTTAAAGCATGTTAAACACTCAGTGGGCCATTGGCAGACACTTAGAAACAAATAAACAAAAAAGACAATAAAACCCAATAAAAGAACACATTACTCTGCTGCTTAAAAGATGTTTTAAACTGTAACATCAAGTAAATATAACTTATTTTCACCTTACCCAGAGCAAACAAGTTTATGATCTCCAGGGTATATCTGTTATAAATGAACAAGCTTCAACACTTGCTCACCAAGAACTGCAGAGATCATAATTTCTCAAGCAAAAACCCACTAGGTATTATCAATTAAGCAAAGAAACTTAGAAAAGTAAGATCACTGGGTCATAAAAGAAGTGGGGTTATTTTTGAAAAACTGAGATTTCTCAAGGATGTGTCACAGGAACTTTTTTTTAGACTGAGAGGGAAGTAATGCCAGAAGAGCTAATCATTCAGCAGTGTGGGATAGCAGGTAAGCTGGCTCTTTCTGTACAGAAGAAAGCCTTCATTTACAGTCTGATGATGTGCCATAAAATGGTGTTCTTGTTTTTCAGCCAACCTTTCTCCCGAGGTAAGTACCCAGTTAGAGACATTATGTTAACTTTTCTGAGGCTACTGTTACTTTGAGATCAAGATCAGAGTGCTGCTTGAAAATATTTCTGAAGATTAAAGTGAAATTTAAAAATTCTGACAGTGGTCATAGTGTCCTTAACTATTTGAATTATTTTATTGAAAGAGAGACCGGAAATATCATACCCCGTATGAACAGGACAAAAGATTATTCCTTTCCTTCTATTTTAAAAATGGTACCAAAGAAATCTCAGAGAAAACAATTACAGAAAAATAGATGTTCAACTTTGGAAATGTTCTACTTGTTTAATCTAAAAATTAATGACTACTTGAATGTTTCTAGGTATATTTGAGCCAAAGATCACAGCAAAGAGCACAGAGTTAAGGTTTCATTGTTTGTTGGGTTTTTTTTTTAATTGGATTTGTCTTTTATAGCTCACTTCAGAGATTCCAAAAATAAGTGTGTTCTCGCCATCCATGTTGAAATTGAGAAGCATACCAGACTTTCTTACTGACTTTGCAACTGAGTCTATCACAAGCTGCAATGACTTTTGGCCTTAGCAGAAAATAAGAAATGCAGTCTTAGGTTTGGCTTGTTAATATCTCTCTACTCTCAAATTGTGTGTTTTATTCAGCTTCATGACTGATGCTGCAATGACCTTGTCCTTGCTCTCTGTTGTGTGCCCAAGGATGAGCACCTCTGACACTGCTTCTGTGACCCAAAACCTAGAAAAGCTCAACATGTCAGAACACAGAAGAAAATAGTGCCAAGAAAATGAAGCAGTCTCCTCCAGAACAAAAGAGGCAGGACCTGATCTCTTCTGCAGTGTCCAGCCCAGGGACTTGGTAGCTGCTCAGGGACTCAGTGGTGGTAGAGATGCTCAGTCCCAGGAGCTGAAGCTGAGAAATCTTTTTTAACTCTCAGCAATGAAAAACAGTCCCCTACATATGTTTTCTGTGGCATTTTCCATCGAGTCACAGTACTTCCATTGGCTGACTCTTCTGTTTAGGTATAAGTCTAAAAGCTGAGGGAGCAGGGGTAAGGAGCTGAACAAGCAGCCAGAGCAGGTTTCTGGACCCTCCTGTATTTCATAGGAAAGTGTCTCCTATTGCTGGTCCTCATATGCTTTTTTTCATGTTCTTTTTCAACAGTTTTCACCAAACCAACTTCTCAGACCTCTGGTTTCTGACTTGTCTCAAATAAGTCACCTTTTGAAACAGGAGGTCAGAAAAGTAATAAAAATGCAGAGCCAGAAGGGACTTATAGTCCTATCATGTGCTTCCTTCTGTAAGAGTAAATTGCAACCAAACCACCTTGGAGAAATGCTTATTTCTGTTATTTCTCTTCTCGACTTGTTCTAATGCACTGCTTCTTGGTAGCAGGAATCTTTTTCTTAACAATTCTTCTGTTTCCCAGATAAGATCAGTTTTGTCTTGTACTATCCCACCAGAATTAGTCATTCTTTTCTTCTATAATAAACTTTGATAAATCAGAAAAGAAAACAAGATCTTGTAGGTTTGTTCATTCAGCTTTTTTCCAGCGACAGATTTTCTTACCACTTGTTTTTTCTCAGGTTGTTTCTATTTGCGCGTATTTTTCTTTGAGTGTAGTCCTCAAAGCTCAGGAAACTTTTTGTGATAAGTTGTCTCTATTTCCAACTTGATGTTATGTGAACGCTCCATGCATAATTTCCCGCTGAACTCCTGCCAATAACTCCCATTACTCCCGGTTATATACCTGCAAAGTTTATTTTTTATCTTTCAGCTCCGCACATTGCAGTTGTCCTCTCTGAACTTCATCTTCTTCACATCATCTCTCTAGTTTGTGAATCTTATGTCAATGTAGCCCTGTTCCCTGCTCATCTTCAGAAAGACTCTCAATCTGTTTTCACCTTGCAAGTGACTTTCTGGGAATAAATCAGAACAGTTAACTTGTGGTTCCCATTTGAATTTTCCTGTAGACAGCTTTCTTCAAGTATTTTCCCTGTTGATTTGTGAGGTTGTTCATCCTAAGTTACCTTTTGCATCTGTTTTTCAAGTCCCTCTGTTACAATGTCATATGAGACAGTATGCAGAACCTCTCCAGTGCCCACTTCTGCTCATCTAGTACCATAACTCTGATGGGCAAGTATGTTATTCTTGAACAATCTGTGCTGGCTTCCATCTTCAGTTTATTGGCACTGAAATTCTCTTGAAATGATTGAAAAGTACTGGAAAAATATTATACTTCATAGTGAAAGCAGGCAGACTGACTGTCCTCTTTCTGTTAATGATAGTCTTTAACACTTCTTCATTCCTTGAACTTTCCACAACCTCAAAGACTTTTCTATTTTGTTTTCTCCAATTTTTCAAAACAAAAAATTAGTATCCCAAGGCCTTCCTAGCATAGAGAAAAACAGACTATCAAACTCCAAATAGATACATAACAAAAAATTGCATTATATTACTCTGATGTGACAGTTTGAAGATGATATTCACAAACTACGAGTCAGATTTGAGTTTATGAATTCTATGCCTAAGCCAGCAATACTATAACATACACTGTATGTCTGCTGGAAAGAAGGTACAGAACAAAGTAAAAGCAGTTTCCAGAAAAGATCCTAATTTCTGTGAATCATGACAGGCAATGAAGCTTCCAAGGGAAACACAGAACTGGATGGGAAGAAATTTCCTTCAAGAAGAGTAAAAATCATTAGGAATTAGTGGTTTCATTAGATAAAGGGGATTCAGAAAAACGGAGGAAGATTACTACTGAACAGGAAAACAATGTTAGGGAAAGGAAACCAAAAACAAACCAGAGAGGGATCAGAAGATGGTAGCATCCAAAGCACCTGTAGAGAAGAGTGCCCACAATTGCTCAACACCAGCGACACTCTCTGGGCTCTGCAAAGTCCAGGTTGAAAAGTTAACATATTCTTTAAAAAATATTAATGGCAATTAGATGTTCCAAGTAAGGCAAACGTAGCAGGTTCATGGGGGTTTGTGTCATATAGAGCATTCAATATTTATCTCTTTTGAAAGGAATATTAGCCCCATTTCTTCCCATTTTCTACAACAATGTGATGACATCTATCTAGCAGCTTACTCTCTTCAGGCTGTTAGTTAAGGATGTACATCAAATCAAGCCTTCTCTGCTGGCTTTCATTTCTGTTGTGTTTGACACACAGACGTATGATTTTGGATAAAGAGTCAGACATTGTCATCCTTACTGAGTGCATAGTGAACACCTAAACTGTGGGTTAGCTGAATTACAGTAAACTGAGTCACTAATTACCTATTTTTAAAAAAATTATTCAGACAAATTCAATGGTACTAATTATCTGGTAACTGATTAAAATTTTCTATTTTCATTCCAAGAGATGGTGACGAGCACCATGTCACATTCAGTCTGCAGTTGCCCCACAATACAAGAAGTCTCTCCAATATCTTCAAGCTCATCAGAGCAGCCCTTCTAGAGCAAGAAACACCTCAACACTATGACAGAGTATTTGTACTAAAGTTGTGCCCAGATGTTCAGGGACATACATAAACCAAATCAGTTGTCTTTATGAAGACCTTGCTCCATGAGAGAAAGATAAGAAAGGTGAAAGACACAAATATGGCAACAGAAGCAAGTAATACAGGAATCCTCCTAGCTGAGGAAACACAGGAAATTCCATGGTTTTCTGTGGGTAGAATTGAGTAAAAGTGAGTTATTATGTTGCTATAAAAAGAGCTGAAAGAGGGTAGAACAGCCATTTGAACAATGCAATGTAGCATAGATGAAAATATATTCCATAACATGGGAGAGGCAGGATAGACAAGGAAATCAGTGTGCATATGTGGTTAACCCACAGAATCATACTGCAGAATATTTTTATATGCATATGTGTATATATGTGTGTGTTGCATGTATATATATGAATATATTTGTACAACTCCATTTCCTTTAAAAAGGTGATTCTCCATTTTAAATAGTGCACACACAGTAGCAAGGTACAGCATGATTATTGTCTGAAAGTGAAGTCATATGGTATCTTCACTATCCTGTCTTGGTTTGGAAGAATCTCTTTACTAATGACCATGCTGGACCTGTGGCACACAAAAGGTGGTGCCCCTTCCTACAGAAATCCTGTACAGCCCTGTGCACTTTTTCAGTCTGCCTGTTATCTTCCACTGCAATTTCTAATCTGAACAGCACCATAGTAACACAGTTTAAGAAGTGCAAATGGTGGTAGCTGCAGGAGTCAACAGGCTTTATACTTGGGACCAAGTGCTACTGAAATCTGCAAGAAAAAATTAACAAGCAAATTGGAGCTGTGACACTGCAGTGCACCTCAGCCCTGCTGAAAGGCTACAGGTGGTGAAGCCACACCGAGAGATAGCAGACTTTTAACTTAGGAGGGAAGCTTTGAGAGGCACCTTTCAGATCCTGTTCGACAAATCTTACTCCCTGTCTCACCTTCCCTGCTGAAAGCTGAGAATGCTCAGGGAGCAGAAGAGGTAACTAAGGCAGAGCCACCTCCTGCTGTTAAGACAGCCTCAAAAGAATTTTTTCCATTCCCTGTGTCTCTCAGCTTCAGCAGATCTTCCAGATGAGCAGGGATTTCCAAGGACCTGCAATAAGGCAGGCTGCAGGGATTGCAGCTGTGCTGCTCTAAAACTCTAAACTCTACAGATGGACCCAATGAGGGGCTCAGAGGGCAAGCCCTACTGTAGCCTGCTGGAATCTGCAACAACTGAAAGCACAAGGAAAAACATCCTGCACATTGCAGGTCTGGAAAAGTGGATACAGAACATGAGCACAAGATGGGAACCTGAAGTGTTTACCATTTTTCTCCACAGGTTTGGAAAGTAGAGCATATGCTAACATGCACAGGCAGGTTCCCATGCACCTGCATTATTCTTGAAGAGTCTCATGTAATTCCAGAGGAGCCTGAGGAGATCTGAGTTTGCTCTAGCTACCCAGATCATTCCTGGAAGCTGAGTGCATTCAGCACCTAAAAGGTTAGTTCTCCCTTATCTCCCTAGGGATGCAGTCAGTCCTTGAGTTTGCAGTTTCTAAACAGGTTTCATTAAACAGCATAGAGAGGCATCCCACCAAAACACTTTCTATTTTCTTAGACATGGTTATGCTAGATAAATGCTATTAAACTGTTATCTGTGTGAAGCTAGGAATAAATCTTCATAACTGGTTAGCCAAGAAAAATTAGCTCAGAATAGTGCATTAGGAGGCTACCCAGAACATTCTTCTTGCTTATTATACATGAAGTTTCTTTTTGTCTAGAAAATTCAAGGACTAAAGCTTTGCCTTCCCTGTCAAAACAACTTGTTCTGTTCAGGGGTATTTGTTAACTCCCTGAGCTTATACTGATGTAAAGATAGATTAGGAGTTTTAAATAGACACAGTAGAGGTGAGAATGAATGACTGGATCAAATAACTAATTAAACTGTTTTTTGGGAAAGTGACAACTTAAAAGGGAAAATGATAATTTTTCAGCAATTTAACATGTTATTGTGATGAAAATTGCATTCTACACAAGATGAGAGAAGTAATTTTCAAATAAAAACATCATTGAAACATCAAAGCTTTCAATATCTGAAAAGTAATTTATTTTTTCCATCTGATAACAGAGCATATTTGATCTTGTTGTTTTGAATATGATTCTATCTCAGTTAAAAATATCCTTTTGTTGGAGATTTATCCTTGAAAGATTAAGAGGATTTCAATCAGTTTTATCACAAATATTAAGACTTTCTTCTTTTCTTTTCTTATCAATGTTGTAATGCTTTGCCCTGGTTGTATCTACACACCTGAAGACACTATCTGCAATGCTGTCCATAGTCTACATTTATATTCGAAAGAGAGAACCCAAGTTTATCTGCCATTTAGGCATGGAAAACACTGTTACAATCTGCTGGACACCAGCAACACAGTAGAAAACATTAATTGATGGAACCTTGTTTTAGGCTAATGTTACAGTTTTGATTTCACAAAAGATATGGTTGCCACCTGTCCGTTCAGGAGGCTGCTATACAATGCTTCAGGAGACTGAGGCACCACTGCCCTGATCTACCTACTATAAGGCTGAATTTTGCCCACCTTGGAGCATGGCTTTGACTAGATCCCTCCAAAAGAATTTCTTAAGGCAGTTTATGATGTGCTGCCACCCCATATGGATTTTTATGGGCTGGCAGTGCCAGTGTTACATACAAAGAATGCACTCTGCCCTAACACAGCCTGCCAACGCCTATCATCTGACGTGACCTTGCAAATGATTCTTGTTCTTCCCCACAGCTGCAGCTGCTTTCTCCGGAGCAGCTGAGTGGTGACACACTCCTGAAGGGCCAAGAGAGGCCCTGTGACAGCCAACTAACTGCTTGCTGATGTGAGCTCCTGGAATCTCCTAGGGGAAGAGTTCAGTATGAAAACTAGGTACAGACAATGACTATGTGGATCTCTGCTATGGCAATCCAAATCTAGCAGTCAAATATTCAACAAGAAAAGTCCTTTTCTGTTGTGAAATATCTCAAAAAACTATATCTTCCATCAAATTTTAATGAACACTGTTTTTTCCAATTCCCTTCTAATCTTAATCTCATGGAATCACAGAATCATCAATATTGGAAGATACTTAAAAGATCACTAGGTTAAACCATCCACCCAGCAGCACAGCTGTCACCCCAAACCACTAAATCATCACCCAGCAGCAGATCCAGATGCCTCTTGAACACCTCCAGGTGATTCCACCCTCTTCCTAGCAAACCTATTCCAAAGCCTGCTCATCCTAAAAAAAAATGTTTTCTAAAATTTAATCTGAACTCTCCTTCCTCAGCTTCAAGCCATTTCCTCTAGATCCACCACTGCAGGCAGTGTGGGAGAGACCAGTCTCCACTTGGCTACATCTTTCTTTCAAGGAGAGTGGTGAGATCTCACCTGAACCTCCTTTTCCCCAGCATAAATAACCACAGCTCTCTCAGCTCTTCTTTATGAGACAAGCCTTATTACCCATTTCTGGACAATCTCCACAAACTCAACGACTTTCCTGTCATGAGGGGCCCA
>WBND01000313.1:826369-841673 GCA_013398595.1 Tychaedon coryphoeus | reverse complement strand
AAAAAAAAAAAAAAGTTATATCGGAAACAATATAAAAGTAATACAAGGATAAATGCTAATTTTGAAAAGGTAAACTTGTTCAGAGAGATGAAATATCGAAAATTAAGTAAGGCTTAAATTTTTCTGAAACTTTAGGCATTAAAAACTGTCACACCCAGATTGTACTAAAATAACTTAAATCTTCCTGGGAATTCAAGCATATCTGGACAAAGTTCAGGCAATATCTGCTTCTTACAGAGTCAATTTTAAGTCTTTATTAATATCATAATTATTTTTGATAATGCAACTATTAAATACTGGAACTTGGGAATTCTGTTTTAAAGCTGAACCTCTTCAAATGTGATGTATTAATACCATGAAATGTAACAATTATCAAGCAACTAACTTCAATATAACAACACCATTTCCTACAGTAAAATTTACTGCAATTTTATCAAAGCGATACCTGCCTTATTTCAGGAACATTTCTGTGAAGTTAATAGAAATATTTTTTACTTTAAATCATTATCAGTCTTCCTTCAAGGCTGATAAAATCCATCAGATTACATATTATCATAGTGTGTTATCATACTATGAAGAAACCACAGACGGTTTCAATTACCACTACACTCCATCTCACTTTTCAGAATTGTACTCTCTTCCCCCGTGGGCTTTTACTAAAATCAACTTGTACTGAGGAGCCCCATTTCCCATCTTGTATCTTGCTCATGTGTATCATCTCAGGGCTAATGGGTACTTTGTGAGTCAATATAATAATTGACCTTGTGAACAAGGTGCAGAGACAGCTGAAGGCAAATATTTAGTTGCACATCCCAAGTTTTATCACACAAGGTGCCCCTGGATTCAAGCACGGTTTGCAGAATATTGAGGTTTGTCTGAGCTGGACTGAGAACAACACAAAAGTAATCCTTTGCACTCAAGACTGCAGCATCTCTATTAATCTATCTTTCTGGAAAAGCTATGCTAAAGCTAACCTTCTGTTACATTCCAGAGTGTGCACTATCTTAGTTTGTTTCCATCCTCATCCTTGGCAATGACTGTTGTGCTGTTGATCACAAATTTCTACCCAGGTACTTTGGTTAAGGCTGGGTAAGGAGCAACAGGGCTCGTGACCTTGGGGTGACCTGACAAGCTGGAAAGTCCCTGGATCACATGCAGGCAAATGAAGGAGTCTTGATACATATTTTGAAAGGCTTTGAAACCCAAAAGTTCAAGATACAAAACACCAGAGCCAAGATGAGGAAAACTCTGAAAATATTTCCATCAGGATGGGCTCAGTTTCAGCTGGACTGCACATCAGGTGACTCACCCCTTGGGCAAGGATATCTCTCAAGGTTAAGATTCCTTGCATGAGACCAAAACACCTTTGGTCAAGGTGCAGAGAGCCTCAGTAAGTGACTGATAGCCTCCTGAATTAATACTATGATACTACTGATTCAATGAACCATTCTAACTGGATTCTGACTCAGTTTTTCTTTTTATGCTTCTTCCATAGGTAGCTAATAAGATGAACCTTGCCATCAAGCTCATTAAACCTTTTCAAAGCACTGCTAAAATTTCATATACTCCATTAAATTTATTGAATTCTATCAAATTATTATTTTACCTTCATAAAACACGTTGTTTCTGTTGAATGAGGTGTATTCCACCCATCTGCAAAACCAGGAAAAGTGATGTTCCCTGCTTCGAACAGATTATAGTTGAGGCAAAAAATCAGTAATGATTGAAATGTTTGCCCAGCTGAAGTAATTCTGAATTTTGCTCAATTTTTCACTTTTCTGAAAATTATGACTGCAATGGTTTTGAAGCTCAGCAAATTGCAGAATTAGTCACTTTTTTTTTTCTCCAGAGACATGTACCTGCTCTGGCTTCAGTTGTGCTGCTCCTTAGACTCAAGATAATATGCAGATTTCCTTCCCTTGGCTACATCTTTATGAAATGCAGTGTATCTTTCAGCATCACATACCAAGTGCAACCAATACATCTGACAAACCTCACCTTCTTTGTTTGGAAAAGTATGAAAGATGGAAATAGTTATCAGCAAATTTACATTTTTTTTAAATCATATTTTTCTATCATATGGTCATGATTATATCATGTGATCTATATAATCTACCAATACTATGTGATATAAAGGTCATGGGATAATTACATCATAATTTAAATTGGCTGATTGTGCATGCTTGAAATAATTTCCAGTCTGCAGCAAAATTTATTCTGATATTTTCTATCTATAAATATTCTTGATACACAAAAGAGCTCATAAATACTACAAGGATAGTGAAAAGCTCTAAAATTAATAATGCAAATATGAAAAAAATTAATAATGGAAACTCAATTTCATTATTATAGCTACAACTGGACCCAGTGTGCAATTTCTAAAGCTCTAAAAACCCAAGTGATCATATCAAGTATAAAGAGAGAGCTGAGATCTCATTTGAACTCCACCTTTCCCATTGTAGTGCTGATTTTTCTGTTTTGAAATTTCAAATCCTGATTTTCAAAAATGCTGTTCCCAAGTACTAATGTCATATTTCACCTGAGCCGTGAACTGCTGAATCCTTCCAAGAGCACACATCAATAAAGTAAAATAAAACTACAATGGAATCACAGAACAGAGGGTTTCTCTCTTTTTATTAATCATTAATTAAACTTCCTTAGTTTCCATATTTGCTTGTGCACTGTTCATTCTAATATCTGGGTTTTTTTTAAACACATTACTTCATTACCATGCATATGTCATGCAACTAAACTGCCATGGAAAGGTGCCTCTTTATACATTTTCTCAGGTTTATGGAAGCCTTACCTGAGATACTTACAAAAAGAATACAAGGCACTAATAATTCCATTGTCATGCCACTGTAACCCCTAGTCTGAGATTCAGCTACTGTGACCCATCACCTTGGCTTAGCTTTATTTAAAAACCGATTATTGAGCTGTGACAGAATATAAAAAAGCTAATGCCAGGCAATAGATGAAACATTAAAAGACTCTTAAAAATAAAAAAGGCAGAACCTAAGTCAGTATCTCATGGAATAAATAGCAAAACACAACATAAACAGGATAAAGGAAATATTGTGAAGGAAAAAACAAAGCTAATGTGGCAATTAAGTAGGGCTGAGGATCACCATGTTCCAGGGTCAATGAAGACTGACACATCCTCACCTGACTGACTATTGTCCAGGATAGCAAATTCCTACCAGGTGACCGGGGGTGGAAGCATTCTCTGGAACCAGTGCTATCTGATATTATTTTAAATACTGGCACAGAAATGGTGGTGGTGGTTGTTTTCTCTTCCCAGATGATGATTCTCATACCTTTTTCTTTGGTTCAGTTGTAACTATACACCTTGGGAAAGATCAGGCTTGGTGAGCAGCAGGTGAAGCTGGTGGTTGAGGCCAATGTATTGTCTCTACGTTCAGCTTTCTCTGTTTTTATGGTTTCTGTGGTTTTGTTCTCCCCTTTTGGGGAGCATTTCCATCTCCACCATGGGCTGCTGTGACCCTCCACACACCTGAGGCTGAGGATGAGGATGATGCAGTCATAACATCTGGAATTGAACACAGCTGCCTGACTTCCCCGTGTTCAAGCCTCTTGTGGGTCCAACATGCTTGAGGCCTTATTGTTCCCCAGGGACATTCTGATAGCATTACAAGCTTTTAATCCTCATTTCCACTGATACTAATTGATGAAATCCAAGCAACACCAAAGAGTCCATTTTTACTCTGTGAAACACTGCAGCATCTGCACTCTGACAGGACAATAATGATAAAGCCATGGATAAATCTCACTACATTTGAAATAAGCAAAAGTACCTTACTTCATTTCAACTGATGGAGATTACAAAGAACTTATCAAATGTTGCAATGAAATCCATCAACAATAAAATCTTCCTTCATTAGTTTTCTGAAAATATCACTCCATATTAAAAAGGAACTTTTGCAAAGATCTATATGCTGACAATATGGGAAATCAAACCACATGAGTACAATTTTTTCTGGATTTATATTTTATGTCAAATGAGCAAAAAAATATTCTCAGTCAGGAGATTAAACTATAGGTTACCATTGAAGTTAATTTAAAACTCCATGCATCTTCAGATAATATTGCAAGGAAAGTTTTCCATCAGTTATAACATTCCAGCTCCTGTATTCACCCCTTCATTCAAATAGCATGCTAAGCTCTCCAATGCAAGGAAAAGGGCAAGTGTAATTCAAATCTATTTGAGATTTCTTCATCCCTGATAATTTTACACAGAAGACACTCTATAGTTACCTACTTTCTGTAAGATTAATCCTACTTTAAATTTTTTTTTAATGGAGGCATGTTCCACATAACTGTAGTCTACCTAGTTCCATGTTAAGGTCAGAAGATTTATCCGTGCATCCCAAATGTCCCTGCACATCTGCCCATCACAGAGTAGAGGGTGGTTCCATGATCCATGCAATACAGACAATACATCATCCCAAGAAAAGTATTTCCCAGCATTTCCCTCTGATGTCAGACCCACTGAGATGGGAGTCCTGAAACATTATCCTGTCTCTGAAGAGGGACATATTGGCTGCTTTGTTCACCTGTTCTGCTGCTGCTGCTGGGCTGGACAGCAGTGACTCCCTCCTGAAAGCCTTACATATATAGCATGATATATAATCATGAACAAATGAAGTTTAAGATATTTCAGTTTTATGATTTTCCAACTGGGGAAAAAATACATAACATACAGAATTTAAAGAAATTTCCAGGAGATGTGACACACTGTAGCACTAGTACTCCAACAATTGTGCTAAATCATGATGTGAAAGGATGAGCTAACATATCTGAGAGCTCAGCTTTTTCATCGTGATCCCTTCTGAAATACTCCTGCACAACCTTTGGATGGGGATGATGAGACTAGATGGTCTGGGCATTCATTTCTTCTGTCTTGCTTGTGGGAAGTCAGATCTGATCTAGTTCTCTGCTGTTGAATATGCAGAATTTCCTTTTGTCTGTATTTCAGTCTTTTTGTCACCTTCTGGAACTAAAGCCTGAAATGTTAAGTCACACAGGTGAAACTCTCACAGGTGTCAGCAGGAGCTTTGTCAATAAACACTTCAGCACAGACCTGAGAATTCTTTGCACACACTTTCATCAAAACAAAGTTCTAAGGGTGACTTAAGTCTTGAAAATCATCCTGCAGTAACAAACAAAAGAGACTATCCACTGCGCAGGAAAAAAAAAATGATTTGCAGAGGATGGTATGGTATTCTGCAAAACACTTTACCTAAAGTTTTATTATAATGTTGATGTCATTCATTTCTTGTTTCCCTATACCTTCATACTGATTTGGAAAACCATCACTAAATCCACAATATCTACAGCAGACTGTCAAAATATCTGCATCTGAACTATGAAACTCCTACAATGAAAAAACATGGCATTGTCATAAATGAAGAGTCAGCTTTCCACCCAGACAAAACTGTATGTTCCTATGGTCTCACTTGAAAAACTTGCACAATTTCTTTCCTGTCCTTCCTGCTTCCAAAACATCTGTGAGTGCACCACTTGATTCCTGCAAAATAATGTAACTATTTCATTCTGTGGTTCAACTAAGATTCAGACTAAACTTTCTGCTTGCTGGTTTGTTTGTTTTTAAAATATACATCACTACTTCATAGGAAGTGTTTCCCTTGAATAATGTCAGTCCTGGAAAGATCATGAGTCATTCACATGAAGTCATAGTTAACAGTAGGTTAATCAATTTGCCACATGCCACACCTCCTGTGCCAGCTCCTGTATTTGTACAATTGTGACAAGTTTTATATATGCTTATAGATATTAAAAATCTAATTGTATTTTTTTCCTTTGCCATTTTTCCCCCAGTAAAAAGGCAAAATCAAAGGCTTGTGAAACAAGAACAAAAGCCCACAGTAAAACATTAGCAAATCTATATAAAATTACTGTTACTCAATCCAGGAATTGTTTATTTCTTGCTTTGGTAATCAAGGATTCTAATTACAAATTTAATATCAAAAGAGCAACTAAAAGAGAGGTAGGTGAGTTTGGGTGGTTGTGGTGCATTTTTACCATCAGTTACGCTGTCATTTTTGGTCTTCTGGTTTTATTGGCAAAAGGAGTCCCTAGTGTTCTGATTTCACTGATTAAAAATTTTAACGAGATAATATTTTTGTTTGAAAATGATTGATCACTTCATTATCTGACTTTCACTGGTGTATATAAATTAAACAGAAAAATACATTTAAAATAATGACTGTTGCTTCCAATAGGACTTGTATTTCAGCTCATTTCCTGATGATCAGCACAAAGCAAATACCAGCCATGCTTTGAAGTGAAACAAAACTAATGAGACATTAGGAACTGATCAAGAAAGATTCCACACACAACTCTTTTCCTAATGTGGAAAACTAAGACTGTAAATTTTTTTTTCTATTAATAGAACTGCCCCTTTCCCAGGAGACCACAGCTGCCAGCTTGGGAAGGCAAACAGCATCAGAGTGCCCAGGGACTACAGTGGGAGAGACGGGATTTCAGCTGAAGGCAACACAAAAAGGAGGAGCAGGAAGAGCCCAGGACTCCTGATGATCAGAACATTGTCCTCCAGGCTCTCTCCATCATTTTCCATTGCCCTGGGATCTCTGCTAAGAGGTAAAAGCATAGCTCCAGCAGCAATGACACTCAGGTGTGCCCAGAGTCTTCCCCTCACTGTGATTACATTTCCAGTCATTTTTCCTGCTTCAGGTCTGCGCTCCCAGACAGATACAGCATTAGCATCAATGCTTTTTTCTCAGCAGGATACCTTTCTGGCAACAGTATAAAAAAGCCCAAACACTTCAAATCATTCATAATTTTGTTTTATGTATCTATAGGAAGAGATTTGTGATGAAAACAAGACAATAAATTGAGAAGTGCTCTAAGGTGGGACCATCTCATTCATCCAACTGATTTTTAAATAATGTCTTATAATTTCCCCCATTTAGAGGAGAACACAGATGAAATAGTGATCTTAGTTCCCAGAAGGTCCCAAAAGCTTGCTCTCAAATCTTTATTCTCATTTTAAAATCCTAAACCATATTTATGCTGAACATAGAAACATGTAAGTTGTTTTCTCTTGCATACATCAGCTGAGCACTAGCTGGATCAAGTCTAGATATCTCAATTTAGGAGGAATTTATGTAGTAGAATAAGTTATAATACATGATAAATAATAATAGTAATATTTTTTTAATATCCACTTGGAAGACAAGGAGACCAGAATAGTGATAACCTACAGTCTTCTGATAGCTTTTACCAGTCTTCTGATAGCTTTTGCCCTTCTTTCCACCTTAAAAAAACCAGCTAGAATAGACATCACAAGATAGGTTGACTCAAAAAAAGCCCTTGAAAAACTACCAGTCTACAACATGAGCAACTTCAGCTATCCTTTATCCCCAGTTTTCTCACAAAAAAACAAACTTTGTGATCTATCCTTCAGAGTTTCCTATTCTAATGCCCTGAAAATAAATGAGGCATAGGACTGGACAGTGAAGTACAGATTGAACCTCCTTCTTCTGTGCTGTATTTACAAATATCTACCATATTCTCACTGCTCATGCCAGACCAGATAAAAATGAATAGAGATCATGTACCAAGACAACAGTTTAGAGGACATCAGACCCTCCAGCATGACTTGTCCCTAGATCAGCAGTCTTTTTTAAAGTGGGTTTGTTGCTTTTCACACATGGTGCCCTTTCAGGGTATTAGCCATCATTCCAGGTGTTCTATTTGGTTAGACAGGAGTGCTGGTGTCAGCTGAGACGTTAAACATCAACTATTTCAGTATTGTAATGCCTGAGCATGGGGATTTAATGGAATCTTGGCATCAGTGTAAGTACAGAAACATCCACACTGTCCTAATAACTATCCATTAGCATTTCCATGAATTTAAAGGTCAGCTGTAAGAATTTCAAGTGAAATTTGACACAAAATTTAGAAGAAACACTGTACAAACTGCAACACAGAGAAACTGATCTTACCTAATTTCAGAAGTTACAGCCTGTAGGCATACAGACTGTACCTTTTAGGCACAGAGGATTACCTACCCTTATAAGCTGTTTCTGAACAATCAGACCCTTTCCAAACCACAGTACCTTTTAGGCACAAAGGATTACCTACCCTTATAAGCTGTTTCTGAACAATCAGACCCTTTCCAAACCACAGTACCTTTTAGGCACAAAGGATTACCTACCCTTATAAGCTGTTTCTGAACAATCAGACCCTTTCCAAACCACAGTGCAAATTGAAGCATGTGAGATGTACATGAAACATTCACACGTGTTTATGCACAGGGACTCTTAATTCTTGTCAACAAGTTTATTACATATTTGTACTGCTGAAATAATGTGAAAAATTTTCAGCTGTCCATGAAAGTACGTGGGCTTAACTCCCACTAGTGTGTTAAATACCATGCACATGTACAATGATGCATAATCTCCAAAACAAAGGTCATAATCTAATAGTCTGATCCATGGTGAGATGCAATGAGGTTCTAGAGGAACGAAGAAATTATGAAAGTTAGAAAAACAAGAGAACAGCTAAGCACTACTGAACAGACAGTGGAGTCTGTACTAAGCTACGGCATCACTGTGAAATGTCCTTAGATTGCACCCAAACAGAGATTTGCCTTGTCATTAACTGAAGCTTTTTTTCTGTATATTGGCTCATATCCATGTTCTTTTGAAGAAAACTTGCATTCTGAGACTCTTACAGAGTCTTTCTGTATATTTCCCACCAAACACGTTTTCTACTCCTTGAAGAGTTCGTTGAGTATCATGATGACAGGAGCAACTAGATCATATTCAGCACTTACAAGTGAAGTTTCAAGAAATTACCTTTTTTTTTCTTAAATTTATGCATGAAATTTTATAAAAATTTTGGAATGCAATTGCTTTGCTCTTGAAGTTGTTCACTGAAAGGTACAGTACTAGTTTATTTTAAAAGAAAACACATGAGGAAGTAGAGGTTTGTTTAACAATTCCATGTATTTTTATCACAAAATATTGTAATAAGGCTCCTTAACTTCTTCAGAAAAATTAAGAAAGCCAAATTATTTTCTAGAGTGCAAATCATTTTCTGGAGTTCTGACCACTTCAGCTGTCCACTGATCTCAGCAGCCTTTTAGCAAGCAGTGCCTTGTCTTCACCATGGAAACAACTCCCTTGTCTGCTCAGCACAGAGTTCATCCCCTCTCCTTACAAAAATTTCTCAGATACCTACATAGAAAATGGATTAAAGAAACTCTATCCTTGAAACATGGACTTGGAAAATCTCCTTTGGAAGATGAATGCTTTTAAATGAATAATAAGCTTTTTAAAAATTCCCAAAAATCAATGACTGAGTTATGCACACCCCAAGCTAGAGGCCCAGAGGTGAACTCCACTGAGGAGCATCTCACCCTAGCACACTGCTCAGTGTCTTGGGTTTAACATTACAGACTGTGGGTGCAGCTGCTGCATGGAATGAAACATGTGCCCTCTTATTTTACCTTTCACAAATGCTGGACAGAGCACTGATTGCACTGCTCCATCCCTCCACTAAAGAGACATGATTCCTTGTTTTGTTACCGTATTGTGTTCTGCAGAAAGTGTCTGATTTAGTAATCAATTTCAAATTAAAATAAGCATATTAAATCCACTAATTTTATAAAATAAAACATAAATAAAATTGTAAATCTGGAAAGAAAATTACAAAGCCATTTTTAAAATTTTCTCTCTTATCTCAGCCTGACTGCACCTGTTGCTGGCCTAACAGTCAGGAAAGATTTAATCTTCTTTACAAGTGAACCCTGGAGGGATATGATTACACCTAATTTGTAGTAAATTACAGAAAACATAGCATTAATTTAATCCTGCGTCATGATTTTTATTCTTTAATGACAACTTTCCAGGATAATGGTTTCATGGACCTTGAAAAGCAAAGTTGCTCGCTTAGCCACCACAAAACTAGATTTTAAAAACTTTTCTTGCAGGATTAAAACAGCTTGGGGAAGGTAGCTTAAACATCTTTCTCCAAGCATGGTTCCATCAGAGTCCAGGCAATCCACCAGTTGCACAGCACTGCTGGGCTGCAAGTGCATGAAAGCCAGAAAGCAAGAAAAGTATTAATTTGCCCTAAAAGCTAATGAAAAATGAGTTATTGGCAAGATGATGAACACGAAAAACCAGCTGTAAAAATATTTCCACCTGTATGCAGGAAGTATTTCCTTTCCCTTCAAAAACAATGAAGATCTGGCAGAACGTAATTTTTCCTCTATAAATGTGGTCATGTCACATGGAAGTCATGATATTCAAGTGTGGAGAACTAAACTCTGAGTCACACTGCACCAGTACAAAGTTCTGGGAAAGTACCCAGCTAGGATGTTACTAGACCAGGTTAGTGTGGTTTTTGTTTGTGAGGGTTTGTGTTGGATTTCGGGGGGTTTTTGGTTGGGGGTTGTTGCTTCTCTGTTGGGTTTGGATTTTTTTAATGGGGATAATGCTACTCCAGCAATTTTGTAGATGTCCTTTAGGAAACAGTTAACCTCTATGCTCCTGGCCCTACCATATCACTTCCAAGACAAATTAGGGTTAAGTGACATAGGTGTAAACACCCTCAGGCTTCAAATTTTTGACCTTACCCAGTGCAGAGGAACTCTCTTAAGGGAAAGAGAACTGACTCAATTTTCACCAAAAAAAGTGAGGCCACAGAGGATCAGGTCTTTGTGGATTTAATCACACAGATTTTCAGGATGAGAAAATACTGAAGCTTTACTCCTTTTATTTTCCTTTAGTATATTGCAGTGATGGCAGATCACTTACATAACACTGATTTTTCCACCAAGAGGCCATGTACCAATTCAGGTTTTAAAAAGTTCTTGTTCCTTTTTTCATGCCCCATTATTACGATAATCTTCTTTAATATATTCAGCTACCATATATTTAGGACCTCCATTAAGAGTACTAGTCCATGAAGAGATTTCTATTCAGTGCATAGATCATAAGAAAATGAAACATCAGAGATCATTTTTCAAGCAAGCCAAGGTCTTTAATAATACAGCCAAACAATGCTCTATATACACTGGAAAAATCTTTTCATTATCTTTGTATGAAGGACACTGACATCTTATCGTTTTTCTCAGTGACATGAATCCTGACACCAAAAAATTCTTAAAACTCTCCTCCATATATTCTTGCTTTGATGAAGCATGTCCTTTGAAGTTCCGTTCTGTGAGTGCTTTTGGCTCATGCTCAGTTTGGCATAATTAAACAACATATTATATTTATGTATGCAAATAATCTCACTCAAAGTCAATGCACCAACTGAAATTACCTCAGCACTTGGGATCAAACCCCTGTTTTGGAAGAATGGAGGTCATTTGTCCTTTCTTGAGAGGTGCATTTGGGAACATGTGGTCAGAAGTAATCCCCAAAAGATTTAAAATTATTACTCAGCATTTTCTGAAGAATCTGTACCAAAAATAATAACTGTATATTAATAAATCAATTTTTATTTTATTGTTTTTACTTCTGGAAAGAATTTGTTATGCATCTCTTTTTCTCACAACTAAACACTTAGATGTTCAAGTGATCTCCAAGGAATTTTTCATTTGTGCCCACACATCTTGTCTTGCACTTTCATCTGGCCCCCATTGGTCTCCAAATCTTTGAAGACATCCCAGAATGATATTTCAATTACTTTTCAAGTAGGTTTTATAAAACCATGAAATCTCTCTCTTTTTATTTTTTAACTGACTCTTTCTTACTTCCTGACATTTTTAACAGAGAGAACTGAATAATTTAATTTGACCTTTACCCTAGAAATTCCACAAATTTTGTTTCATTATTGTCATTATTTCAAGCATTCCTCAAGGTCTGCATCCTCTAGCCAGGGGAAATCTGAATATCAGTCCAAACTGGTTATAGCCCAAAAGTTTTATCATCCAGATTGTTTGTTTTTCCTATAAAAAATTTAAAAGGAGCTGAAAATTATTTCACATCAATTACCTTTTTCCTTGCAGGTCATCCTTGAAATAAAGAAGAATGATGCTTGATACATGATTCAAGTAAACAAAGCAAATAAATAAAACTATGATAAAATAACTTAACTTTATAAGTTGTACATATTGTCTTCAAAAGCAATGAAAATTCTTCTTAGCTGATCCATTTTCATACTCATCTGCTTTCTGCTAACAGCTTTTGTAGTACAACAGTAATGAAATAAAAACATTGATGCTCCCAGATTAATTGGATATGGAGGATTCTTTTTATGCAAAAAAGGTATTCAATAACAAAGAAATGCACTCACTGTTAGACTGTTTGGAGATTTACCACATGCATTATCTATCTTGTATATACATATCCACATGTATCAACTGTAATTTTCATAGTCACTGCATGTTTCAGATTTATTTTTAAGATGTAGTGTTGTGGCTTTTTTGTACAGTATTGTATCTTCTGTACAGTTATTTATCAGACACTCTTACTGCAAAGGCTCATCATTTTTATTGATCATTTTTATTACCATGGGCTCAATTTGGCAAAAACTGAACTATTTGGTATTTGACTGCAGATTCCAAGGGGCATCTTGGTTCCTTAGGAACCAAACTTGCTCTCTAACCTAGAGGTTCTTAGTTTGCAAAAAAAGACACACAGTTTAAGTAGTCATTCACAACTGAGAATCACTTGAGGTTTCCTAACCTCTGGTATACGATTACATTGCCAATTTTGAACTAACTAGCCACAAAACTTGAGATTTGTGCACTGATGAGAATACAATTGAAATTATTCTATGTTGTAATACACAGATGAAAATCAAGCCATATCAAGAGGCTGTACAGAAAAAAGAAGGGAAACATTTTTCCAGGAACATGAAAAAAGCCCCATCCACAGAAGATCTATTTTTTTCATAAAAGTAGTATGATAAGAGTTCATTCCTTGTTTGTGTGATCAAAGACAGAAACCCAGAGAGACCAGTGCAGAACTTTTACTCTCTCATGGAAACTAAAGGAATTACTGAACCATAATACTTTCTGGGAAAGAAACCTCTCTGGTCTCAATTTATCTGGATATTTCTGGGGGGTAGGTAACATCTTTGTTGGAGCTTCTTCTGAAAATCCCTGGAGGGGGGATTAGTTAACCTCTCCATTCCTTTTCTTTAAGAGAGGGCAGCAAGTTTCTTGGGAAATAATTTTTAAAATCTCCTATACAAAGGAAAACCAAAATATGTAATTTTATGGGGTTTTTTTTAACATTATTACAAGCCACATCTACAAAGTAGACATAACTTGGTTCCTTTAGGCCTCCATCAAAAAACTCACATGAAAGATATTTGGAATTCCATACCTGTTATACAAAAGCAAATATTTTAAAACAGCTTGAAGGGGATTTTTTGCTGTGTGCCATCATTCTTCAAAGCATGATGGAGTCCAGAACTCTGGCCATGTTGCATTTAATCGAAATCTATCAATACTAAACATGGATGGATTATTGCATTGGTCACACAGTATAATTCATACTTAGTTTTTTAAACAAACCCATCATGCAAGTAAATTCTTTTCATTTACATTAATCAAAAGTGTAAAGATTTTCATATACCAGCATGGGGAGCATATAAACAAACAAACGAAAAAAAAACCTGTTCTACTGAACACGTGTTGCCTACATCAATTTAGACCAGGCACATGTTGTGGACTGTGCCAGGAGTATTTCACATTTTATTTAAAAGTAAGCTGGAAGATCATGCAACTGGAAAGCTGCTGAAGAGGAGCTATGGAGAAGAAACATTATTTGAAACATGTGACATGTTTCTTAGTTCCCTTTTTTGTTTCAGTAGCCACTTCTTAGATGCAAAAGAATAACCAGAAAGACAAGGGCACTGCACAGCGCAGTACATGTCAATGTGGCAGTACTACTCGCTATAAAATGTGTCAAAGCTTGCTGCAGACCTTTGCCAGAGTGTTCTTCACGCACAAAATACTATGGTCTACATTGGAAGGCTTGGTGCTCAAACTGAATGTTAACATTTTCTTTGTTTCTCTTCGGGATAAATAGCTTTCATCTCCTAAACACAGCAACTCTCTACACAATTCACATAAATGGGAGAACAGTCTGGATTATAGCCTCTGCAGTACTTTTGCCACCTGGCTCAGTCCCAGGCAGGCTGATATCACTATTCAATGGAATTATGCACTCAGATAAAGTAAATTTTGTTTAGACTCGTACAAAGTCTGGCAGCAAGAAAGTTAAGAGTATCATTCCACATAAAATTGCAACTAATACACCCATTCTGCGAGGCTGAAATGGGATTTAGACAACACACAGGCACTGGCTCGTTCCTCTGGACAGGGTAAATGAATGCCTTATGGTGCTGCTGGAAGAAGAAGCTCACTCACCACAAGCAGCCTCGGTGGTACTGCCAGAGACCAGAGCTGCAGCAGATGCTGTGGCAAGCTCCAGTGTTCCACATTCCCTCTCACACCGCTCAAGCAATGATACCAACACCAGTCTTCTGCTAACATTTTTAGTAAAGAACTGCAGGTACAGATACTTGAGTATATAGCATGAGTTTGTGCTTATATTGACAGACCTACTTACTCAAATAAGTCATCTTGCAGTGTTCCTCTGAAAGCATACATACAGGAAAGCTGATATTTGCCAAAAGTTCCAGTCACAGGACTGGTCCACCATAAGCTTTATTATCAAACACTGATTCTGTATCAAAACATGCTATTTAGCAATTTAAATAAGACACATTCATTGTCAAAGTCTTAAGCACTCAGTGGTCATTGTTGGAGAGCCGAACATCACAGAAAACATCGTTATTTTCTCATTAGGATAAACTAATCCATTGGTTTAGTCATCCAGCTAAACATCAGTAGCCTGTTTCTACAAATAAGGTTCTTCCTTAACTGAAGTGAAAATGTAAATTTCTAAACAAAACAATATTCCCACAGGAAAAAAAAAAACAACATTTTTTTTATTTTTTACTCACATATTTTTTCTTTCAAGTAACTAATGATCGGTTTAATTTTTTGTTGTTGTTATAAAGAAATTATTAAATAAAAGAGCTATTCTAAATTACTAAAAAAGACCTTTAAAAATGAAGTAGCATCACGAAAAAGTATTGTACATTTCATAATCTGATGCAGTTGAAGTAAAAATCTTTTACTTTCCACTAATAAAAAAGACCTGAGCAAGAATCAAAATGATGACCTGACTGACCAGAAAGAATTGAAAGAGCAAGAATCAAAATGGAACCTTCTTTGGTGTGAATTTTGATTTGCTAATTTAGAGTA
>WBND01000313.1:748294-799167 GCA_013398595.1 Tychaedon coryphoeus | reverse complement strand
TGTTTCACTGGTAGTTTTTTTTCATCAGTGCTCCAAAATCCATAAAATTTGATAAAACTCAGTCCTAACACAGAAGCTTTGTGGAATCTTTCTTCAGCCAGGTTGAAAACTACTTATTCACTCTCCTGATTTCTGCCTGTTACTTAGATGTTAGCATTCCACATCTGACTGCACCAGCACCCAGCTCCCCAGGAGCCCCTGTGCTGCAGCCTTCCCAAAGACCAGCTCCTCTCATCCAGACATGCATTTGACACCACACTTGCAGAATCTCACGAAAGAGGATGAGATAAATTTGTTGGTTTCTTCACAAGTGCTTCAGAGGTAGAGGATGAAAAGAAACTTCTGCAGAGCAGAACAATTCTGCTTGCAGGGCTCTTGGATTCTCAGAAGAGAAACAATTATACACCAAAATACTTCAACAAATGGGTACAGCTAGCAGCAAAAACCTAGATGAGGACTCCTGGGATCCAGGGTCTATGCACACATGAGGCATTACATTGACTAAAATGCTTAAATAGTTTTAAAGATAGGATGGGAGTCTGACCACTTTCTTCACCCTCAGCTGCTGGACAAACCAATCTGCATCTTTTATTCCTCACCAGAGTGCTTGATGACCAGCATACAAGGACTTCATTTACGTATTTAAGAACCAAAAACCACAAGTGCTTGTGAAACAGCAGGTACTTGTTACAGATGTAGTAAACCAAAAAGCTACACCTGGTAGTGTGATGTGTGGGAAAATACAGGGCAGAGCATTTCAACAGCTGAACAGCTATGAAGGTGAAAATCTGTGCATGTAGTTTGTGCCTGTAAGTTTCCTTGTAAACCTGCCTGATGTTTAAAGTTGGGTTGGTGAAGCATCAGGGTGAAGGAAATTTTTAAGTCTCTATTCCCTTGAAGCTCAGTTAGCGAGTCAGGAGTCATTCCCACAACCCAGAGGTATGAGAATTACTAGTTTTTCTCAGTATCCTATAAAAATATCTGTGAGGTATCTGTTACAAATCAAATTGTAATAATTAATAAACAGATTATTTGCTATCAAAATAAAGACTACTTAGTTTAAAATACTTTTGAAATTACTCATGGTGTATCTTTGAAACACTGCCAAGGAACATATAACAAGGTGGATGCTTTCCCTGCTCAGAATTTACCTATCAGCAATTTCCATTTTCTCAAGGTGGTAAGTTATTGGGTATTTGTTTATATTGTATGATTGATTCAATTTTTTTTGTCATCATTTTAAGCAGTATCTCTTCGTTAGCACTAACTTCATTACAGAATTGGATAAGCTTTCAAGAGATTAATATAACAACTGAAAACTTTCCTACTACCTGAACCAATATGCACATTCAGCAAATGTTTTATTGAAGCATATTTATTGTGAACGTTTTGGGCTTTTCACAGGTTTAGAAGTAACAGCTTGACCTCAAAATTGTATTTTATTAAAAGCAGGTTAAGAAGTGCTCAAAAAGAAATACAGCATTAAACCTTAGGTAAAGTAATACACTTCTGTTGAGCATTTTCCCTTCTTCAGAAAGGGAATGAAAAGTCAACTGCTTACACAACTCCAGCCCAGGTAAAATTCTGTGCCACCTGCCAACATCCATGCTTACTTCAGAAATGACAAACACCTTGATGTGGGTTGTGATTTTATTCCCTATAATCAACTTAAAGAGGCATGCTCTAGTTACATTTATGTATTGCTGCTAGAGCTTACTCGTTTGCAGCAAATTCTTTTAATCCTTTTCCCTTCATTTTAGACCAAAACTGATCACCCACTCTGTGTAAACTTGAAAACTAACTCCTTCATAATCAGTATTTTCAAGCATGCACTAGTTAGTGCAGTAGTACACACAGCCTAACAAAATGCTGCCTGGCCACTGTGAGGAGCAGAGGATGTAACATTTGTGAGCATTCCTTATTAAATTTTTAATAGCACACCCAATTAAATTTTTAAGGGGGTTGTCTCCACTTAATTTGATTTCATTTTCCCAAGAGTCAGCGAAATGTGTTATGAACAAGCTATTGAACCTTATGAATTGTTTTTACAGCAGCAGTCAAATCTGACTACCTGGTGATTAGTCATCATTATTAATCATAGTTAGCAGTAAGATGGAAATTGTGAACATTTTAAAATTAGTAATCATTTATTTTTTGAAGCAGCGGCATTGAAGCAAGACAAGTAAATGAGTTTGACAAGACTTCAAAATGTGTATCTTAGTTACAAAGATGCTGCTTCTGCTAAATGAAGATGTGGCATTGAAGATGCCACATGATGTTCACTGTTCTAACACTGTAAGCTGCAATTTAGGACCATTACTAGAGTTCAGAATTCAATAAAAACTAAGTTAAAAAAGTCAAGCATACTAAACAATATTGAATATTAACTGACAACGTGGTATCTGTGTTAATATGATGTAAAGAAGCGATTTTATCATTGCTGAATCATCAGAGAAAAGAGCATATCTGTTACAATTTATAGCTAAGAGCTATGAATCTGCTTAGGACTTTGGCCTTCACTCCAGATATCCTGGGAGAACATCTGAACACCTGCAAATCCTCTAAGGCTTAGAATCATAGAATCATAGAATGCTTTGGGTTGGAAGGGACCTTAAAGCCATCTAGTTCCAACCCCTCTGTCATGGGCTGACACCTTCCACTAGCCCAGGGTGCTCAGACTCCCATCTGAAATAATCTCAGTAATTTAGGGAAAACACACTGGAAAAAGCGGACGAGTTATTTGTGTATGCAAAGATTCTGAAGAGAAGGAAGCAGACATGAACGTGTTCATGGTGTGTTCTTCCCTGGACTCGTGGAACCCTTTCCCAGGGCAGGCACAGTGGGCAGAACAGCCCCTGCTATGCTGCCAGCAGTCACTTCTCTGGCAAGCAGCAAGGCTCTCTGCAGCAGCCCTGCCCACGAGGGCTGCTGGCACAGGCACCCCACACTCCCTCTGCACCTCCTGGGACCATGGCTGAGGTCTCCAGCACACAGCCTGATCCTGGCACCTGCTCACAAATGGTGCAAAACCCTCCACCCCTCCACTGCAGGGTGGGCAGGAGGCCATGGCCTCACTGCTGGCAAGGCAAAGAGCACTCTGAGAACACAAGACCCGGCCCACAGGTTATCTAACCTGATGTTTTCAGTCATATCCAGTTGTATTTTTATAACAAACACCTCACCTATTAAATAGAAATAAGTTATAGCTTGGATAAATTTAGTTTCTAAAGCTGAAGAAGATTTAACAGATTGCAAAGAGAGCACATGATTTATTAACACATCATTTTGGCTAGGGGCCTAAAAATGGTCATAACAGATACACCAAAGCTAATGTTTTGAAGGTGGAAACAGCAGAAGTACTCCTCTTAACTCTTACCAGAAGCAGGAAGTTCATCATCACCTTAATCACTGCCTTTTAGGAAAAGTAAACTGATGGCATTTGCAAGTATTCAGTTTTGCCACAGGAAAAATAACCTCCAATTTAAATTACTTTTGTCTTGAAAATCAAAGCCTAGAGAACAAGAGAACCCGAGATCGTTCCTCATGAGAATTTCAGAAACTGGTGTCTGGCTAACTGCTATATTTGGTTTCTGTTCTTTCCCTAGAGACCAAAGTTAAAAATTCCGCCATCAAATTCAAAAAGGCTATAGCTTTCTGCAGTCCTAATCTATACTCTTCCAGCGAAAATTTAATCCTATGTGTAAGAGTTTGATATATAATGATAGTATGTAAGGACTATTCTGCTGTTTCAAGCTGAAATTTCTCCACTTCAAGTACTAGATCGTTGCTGGCTGCAGATGAGCACTTGTTTGGCATTGTGCTCATTGACAATGGTTGTCATATAAACACTTATGATAATGATGATTGTTTTCAATTATACTCCAAGCCACAGAGTAAAGTCTTCCAAGATCACAAGCTGAACACCTAGTAACCAATTTAACCTGTTCTCTAGTGCATGTGAAAATGAACACATGTAGTTATACAGAGACATTACTCAGAAAGTTAATCACAACTTACTGTGCTGTTATTAGCTGAAAGTATGTCCATCATTCTTGACAGGGTCTCTGGACCATCATGCACTAACATAAATTGCAGTTAACACTCCACCACATGAGGCCAAGGGGGTGGAGTTGCTCTGAGAATGATGCAGACAGGCAGCTTAGCCACGATGACAGATCTGACCTGTGAGATGCTGCAAGGGGAGCTGGTGGCTTGGGCACACAGCAAAGAGCAGCCTTTAGGCCAGGGCTGGACTACAGCAGGTAGGACCTGCCTCCCTCTGAAACTCCAGGGAGCGCCTGAAGTTTCGGCACTGCACGAGGGATTTTGCAGAATGGTGGAAGGACAGTACTGCTCCCTGCCAGGATAGGTTTCTGGGCCCCAGGCAGTCATGCCAGGTGGGGTCAAAGCCAGCAAGGGTGACCAGATCTGCACAGATTTTATACAGAGCTAAAAGCTTAGGGTGTCTGCAGATTAACAGTACCACAAATCCAAACGTGGTCAAAAGCTGCCAGGTTCTGGTAGTTGCGGTTCACAGCTGAATGGGACCACCAGCACACTGAGCCTCCTGCCTTGCAAGTCCTAAATGTAACCAGGTAAGCATCTCTATTATGAGATGATGATGGTGGAAGACTGAGGAAATGACATACACATAACACACAAACAAACAGTAGCAATTCTGGCAATCCTCCCTATGCCAAGGTAAAATGCAGGAACCAATAAGCTGAGTTCCCACACAACTTCTCCTGACAGATGCTGGGAGCAAGGGACATGGGAGGTTTTGCATTCAGAACTGTGAGAGCCCCAACAGCCTCTGATACTAATGCCAAAGGAGAAGACGAAAGATGAGTCTTCCGCTGCAAACAGAGGGAAGGTTTCAAAAAAGATCACTCCCCAGAAGATCAGTTAAAAAAGGCTCATTTTTTAATGATAAGATTGTCAAAAGCTTGAAGTTCCCTTTAAACAGCTAATCTCCTCTGGAAAAAAACTTCAACCTGATTTAGTAGCTGAATCATCCCTCAGTGAAGCAAAATTAATTTCAACTTTGAAGATGGAAGATCAGTACTTAAAAGGAAAAATTTGAAAACGGAAATTTCTTCCCGCTTCTACCGAAAGGTACAAAAGACAAAGGCACATAGAAAAGAGCAGCTTTACCCTGCAGGTAACTAATAAATAATTAAAAGTAAGCCCTGTGTTTGTAAATAATTGTTTTAACTGTGACCATTTAGGCTTAAACAATTTATCAACAATTATCCACATCAGGATACTTCCTCCTGAAGTATCCTCATGATATGCCTTTGAAGAAAAAACACAAAGAATTAAGATACATGGTAATTTTAAGTAGTCTAGGTATGACCACAAATTAATTAATTACTCATCTACCATCAGTGAGTTTCTCTGTGCTAAGACAGCTAAAAGTGAAATAGAAGGAACTCAAGAAACTAATTTTTTGGGAAAAGAAATAAAGAAAACGTGGTGATAAAAATGAAAACTCACATCTTCAGATAGAAATACACACTGATGTTCTCTAGCAATTCAAATACAATTTAAGTGTTACAATCAAAGCTTCTTTTACTCTGAGACAATTCAAATGTGAATTATCTATCTTTCTCTCATGAAGGAATATTTCTGTTCACAGTCTTAATGCTTTCCTAAATCCTTCTGTCTGTAAGGTTAAACATACAGTCTAAAAAGAGCAACAGAAAGAGAGAAAGTTACAGATCTACAGTATTAAAGGAAGCAGCTTCTGATACTGAATTATAGTGTTAACAGAAGCTTCCCATTAATATACATTAGTAAGTTCCTTCAGACCTCTGACTTTATGACATACCTTTGTGAACCAAAACCACGTTTAAGGGTACCAGAAAATGGTACTACCTAGGGCAGCATCTACCATGTTAGGAATCATGGAAATGTTACCTTAATGATAAAACTCTTAATTAATCCTTTATTATTTAAAAAAAAAAATCCACCAAACAATAACCAAAAGAGCATAGTTTAATAGTAACAGCAGAAATTTATTTTTATTATTTTGTCACAAGTTATTTTCACCTTTCATTAGACTTGTCCATACAAGACAGAAGGCTAGCATTCTTTCATATTTTTGAAAAAAAAAATTGACATAGAAAATATTTTTTCTGCTTATTTAGAAGCCTTGTAAAAATTCTTGTAGCTGGGCGACTATTTCTGTATCCACGGTTTCCATAAGAGCATGAAAACCTTGTTCTCCCAGTAACTCCTGCTGTGCCTTTAACTTCTCATAGATGAACTGCTGCAGTGACACAGTGTGTACTGGGTCCTTCAGTGCAAGCTGTGGAAAACATGCAGAAGAAAAATATATAACAACACAATAAAAAATACTCTATGACATGTATTTTGATTATAACCTCAGCTCAGGAAAGAAACCTGTTGTTACTTACTTTCTACTTACTTGAGAAACACTTGTGCAAAACAAAGATCAAATTAATTATTATTCAGGCAAATATCAGTTTAAAACTATTTGAAACAGCATCAAATCCTGAGTTTTGCTCTAAGGTTTTTGCTCTAAGGTTTCATGCTCCTACAATAATAAAACAATCTCAAAGCTGCTTAATTAGTTACTGCTGAACTGTAACTCCTAAAAATCAGATCAGATCTTACCAAGGACTTTAGTGATGGCATGGACTATGGTCAATTTTATTTTATTTATTAGCAAGAAAACAAAACACAAAAAACGTCAAACTTGTTTAGACTATATAACAAAATAAACTGTCCACATGTATAGACACACTTCAGCACTGATACCTATAAACTCACAAACCCAGCTGGATTATACAGTTTTCTTTTGGGCAGGAAAGGACAGGACATTTGTCTCTACTTTCCCACATTAGCTGCCTTTTAATGAAAGCAAAAATAGGTCAAAGAAGAGGCTACATTGACAGAGGATGTACTGCAAATTTCAGTGTCAGCAGACACATGGGCAGGCTCAGGGCTTTCACTGTTACGCCACATTTGTCCCTCAGTCCACTAGGCTGGACAGAAGGGGATGGGAGATGGTGACACCTGGCACTTGCTGCATCATAAAGGAGTAGGATGTTCAAATCAATAGCAATTAATGCAGATCTGTTCATCTTAGTGTCAAACTCAAACAACACCACGGTTTATGCTGGAAGGTCAGGAAACTATTTTGCTATTTCAAGGTAAGACTCGATCATTTTATTATCTCTTATTACCATTACACTCTTCAGAAAGGGGAATTAATTGCAGTAACAGTTTGGTACTCTGTAGGAGGGGGCTTTTTTCAGTTAATGTAATTTGAATCTCTAGAATATATTTTTCTAACAAAATTTCTAAATTACAGCTACGCTCATAAATACTTGTTGAAGTTGGTGGCATTCTTTTCCTGCCTTTGCCAAGCAAAGACTCTACCAGTTTCTGAATTATTGGCATGTGTTCATATAAAACTGTAATTTGGGACATACAATACATTTACAGTTAGTTTCCATAAGATCATAGCTCTGAATTGTTATGTATAAAATTAATCTACGCAATTTTGCACAAAAAACCAGGTATTTAAAGCCAATTGCTCTCATCCTTGAAACCCTGACCAAAGCCACTCAATCATATCCTCCACAAGTGAGACAGGGGAGAGAAAATATAAAGAAAGGCTTATGGGTTGAGGTAAGAATAGGGAGAGATCACTCACCAATTTCTCACAGGAGTAAAACAGATTTGACTCAGTGAAATTATTTTACCACCGACCAGATCAGGGTAGGGTAACGAGAAATGAAACAATCTCAGATCACCTTCCTCCCACCTCTTCCTTTTTCCTGGGCTCAACTTTAACCCTAAATTCTCTACCTCCTCTGGAGGATCTTAGGGAAAGGGGAATGGGGACTGCAGTCAGTTTATCACATGCTGTCTGTGGTGCTCCTTATTCCTCACTCTCTTACCCTTCTCCATCATGGGGCCCCACCCACAGGAGACAGTACTCCATAAATTTCTCCCACGAGTGCATCCATAGGCTGCAGTCCTTCACTAACTCTTCCAGTGTGGATCCCTTTTTTTCCATAGGGTACAGGCCTTCAGGAACAGCTTATTCCAGTGTGGTCTCCTCTCTACATATGGCCACAGGTCCTGACAGGAGCCTGCTCCAGTGTGGGCTTTCCACAGGGTCAGACTCCTTCGAGCATCCACCTGCTCCAGCATGGGCTGCAGGTGGATCTCTGCATGCCCAGGGCCCTCCAGGGGCTGCAGGGGCACAGCTGCCTCACCATGGGAGGCACCAGGGGCTGCAGGGGAGCCTCAGCTCTGGCCCCTGGAGCACCTCCTGTCCCTCCTTCTACACTGACCTTAATGTCTGCCGATTTGTTGCTCTCACATCTCCCCGGCTGCCTGATCATTCAAAGCAGCAGCACTCAAAGCCAGCAGAGACTTCTGTAATATGATTAATGCTTGCTGCTAGAAGCATCATCTCCCACCTCTAAGTCAAATGATATTTAAGAGCCTTCAAACTTTATTAAGGAGTTAATACACGAACTTGTTTTCATTCAAATAATCACATCAAAAGTATTTTAAATAAATGAGTTTCCTGCAAGAACAAGAAGTTGATTTTCTTTTTGCTCTACTTTTTTGGAACTTGTACTCAGAACTAACAAAACAAGAGAAATAGTTTGATACAATGAGTTTGTCAACAATATTCCACAGACAGCTGCAGTCTTCACTGACTAAGCAAACAAAATCGTAAGTTTGGAAGAAGAGCAAGCACAGTTGGCAAAGGACTATATATTAAATATGTATTCTGAGTTCCTAGGTGTGTGGCCATAGCAGTTTTACTGAAATGTGACTGATTCTGATAAGGCAAAACAAATCTATTTTCCAGTTAAAAAAAAACACAAGCAAATTCCAACAGCTTTTTAGTCAAAACAGCTACAGACAGGAAACAAAAGTTTGGCCAGTAACTACACATTAATGAAATGTTCTTTATGCTGCTCAGTAAAAACCTGGATTTGATTAGTTTTTCAATCTCATTACTTTACAAATTGATTTTGAAACTGGATACAGGTGCCCACACTGAGGCTGGACTGAAGAAGCTAATCTTTCATCTCACTGGCTGGAAATACTGGCTTCAAGCAGACAAACAGTTCAGAGATTTTGCTGATTCTCTTTAGGTTGCTCTTAATTTTCTAATCACATTATATATTTATTCCCTCTTTTACTTTATCAGTGGTATCAGCTACTACAGTTTTCCAAGTTTCAGGTGAGTGTGCTCCTAGAGAGAGGAAGAAACTTCTATCACACATCGATAGGAATGGGCTCAGGTGATGTTTGTTTTTAATCCAGTTTCTAAAACCAAATTCTAGCTGTGCTTTTGAAGCCATGATTAACAATTCTGATTATTATCAGACACTTCTGCTACTAGTGATCTACCGAAATGACTCGTACAATTTTGAAAAAAATAGCCAGGTCATGTCTCAATTTCTGCACCATCTGCAAAGCTATGTAACAAGCTATTTCAGTTTGGATTCAAAATGAATGTATAGCAAACATTCATAACAACTACAGTTCACTTGCATTCACAGCTGCAAGAAACTACATTAAACAGAGTACGAATATAGTGTATACTAAAGTTAGCTGAAAAAATGACAGCATAGAAGACTTAAGTCAGAAACATATCAGGAAAAATTAACTAAATACAAGAATGAGAAGACTAAAATGGACAGCTGTTCTTAGAAAGAAGGTTTGAAAGGTGAAAAACAAAGGATTTCCATAATGCTTAGGAATCTAGAAATTCTCTGTAAACTTTCCAAGAAAACAATGTATTTAAGCTTAATGTTAAAGAGCAGACAGCAGCAAACCCCAAGCAATTCCTTAGAGAATAAATTAAAGTGACAGGCAAAGAAAGATATATGAAAGGGAAGATGCAGGCAAGGGAAGTAAGCCAAGACCTTTGATGCGGTGTTCCTGGTCTGGTGAAGCTCCTCCTTATCAAAGCACATTCCTCTTTATTCAAACAGCCACTGACGCTGTATTGCACGTGAGCCCAGAACAGTTCCCTCACTATAACTGTGTTCATCAGCAACATATGGGTGTGTTGTACCATTTAATAACACAGCATAATTCAAGGTGCCCTGCTTCTCATTTTGCCTGACATATCCACACTGAAGGTAGTCCATTACAAAGCTAACAAGTCTAAATTCCTCAACATGTATCTAAACTATTGAAGCTAACCTGCAAGAGAAAGATTAAGGTCTGACACAAAGCTATTAAAGCTTTAGCCAGACAGCAATGTAGTCTGAGTATACTCAAAGCTAAGAACATAAAAGCATTGTAGATTTAAATTTACTTTTGCTTTTTACATCTGATTAACAAACAAAACATGTCTCTCTCCCTGTTATCTATAGACATATCAGCCCCTATTGATAATGACATATATATACAGAGAGAGAGATTATACAAACCCACTTAGAATAAATACTATCACTCTGCAACGAATAGCTAGAATTTAAGCCCACAGGCAAGAAGGAAATTTAACAGAATCTAGAGATGTGTTTTAGAGTAACAATTATAGAACTGTGTAATACATTTTTTGGGATCACAGAAAACTGTATTTCTGCATTTTGTTTAAATCTGAAATTGCAAGACACTAGAAATTTCTCTTAAGGCATTTCTAATAGCAGAAGAATACAGTAAAGTTTTGGCATTTTTTTAAAAAGACGTATTATATTACTTTTATAAATATATTGCTAATTTAGTATTTAAAAGAAAAGTTACACAACTATATACTGGCCTCTTTGTAAGAGTTCTTTACGCTACAAAAAAATTCTATGCAGGCATATTGAGTCTTTTAAATATGAGAAATTTGGCCTGCCCTGATGTTTCAATAACGTTTAGATCTTTGCATTTTTAGTAAATTCCTTCTATATTGTGTTAGTATTGCCATGCCCAGATTTTGTAAACAAATGATGTTTATTTTTGTAACAGTTACCAAGATGAAAAAAGGAAGCCGAAGCATGTTGTGGTTGCAAGGTTTGGCATTCAATTTTCTTTTTTTGATTCAAAACATGAATTTTCCAAGAACAATAGATTAACTAAACCTGAAAAGAATTTAATGTGACAGAAGTGAAGCATGTAATCAGGTCTATGACTGAATAACAGATCTAAAACTTACAATTTTTTTCCTTTTGTCTTGTTCTGTGGGAGGTTCTTCATCTTCCGTAGCCTTGGTTTCTTCAAAATGAGACATTAACATGCAGCTAAAAATGGGAATAAGAACAGTTTTAACATACATTATCATAAAAATGATTTTAAAACACTTTTGAAAACATAACAGATACAGGAGTTTCCTGAAAGTCAGGCAATCTAATCAAAAGGAATTTTTTTCTGAGAACAGTGAAGCTAATTAAGCAAGAATACATGTTCTCTGTCACCTCTACCCATGTAACAATCTCAGTTAGCCTCCATATTTTAGCTTAAGTTGTGGGTTAAAATGCATTTGTGCACCTAGAAAACAGACTATGTGGTTTTTAAAAAAAAAATATAGAAAAGCCTACTGATCCTTACAAAAATTTTCCACTCTTTCCAAGAAAGTGCCATACAAGCACTCTAGACTAAGTCAAAGTGGCACATATACAAAGATTGCAAAGATGTCTCATGGCATTCATGAGACATGTGAGATCTTTGACAAAAGGACCTGAAATCTAGTAAGGACTGTGCTCTTGGTTCTACAATAAAGCCTACAAGACACTGAACAAAGGTTTTAAACTAATTTTTTGTTTTTGCTGAAACCCTCAACTAGCAGGTGCTCATATGTGCAAATAACAGCCACATTTTAACTTTTATTTTTGAAGTAAGTATAAAACAAGAAAATATGAAGAAAAGAAAAAAACAGTTTAAAAGTTAGAGGTTTTCCTGCTGGTTGAAATGATTTGAATAGACTTATAAAGACATCAATGAAAGCTATCCTATAGAAAATAAGTCTTTCATTCATGTTACATGCTCTATGCTGAAACAACAGGCAAATATTCCATCATTTGATCAAATCTTTTCCTGGAATTTCTGCTTTAAAAACAAAAATGATTTAAAAAACACCCAGGTGATGACATCTTGCCATCATGTTATCAGGTATGATTTAAGACACAAAGGACACATAATTCACATATTTCAAAGCACCAAGGCAGATGCAGATTATTTTCAGTCCTGTACTACTGTGCATTTTTAATTGCTCCATTTCACAAGCATGTGAAATGCTCCATTAACTAAAATGAATAACCCATTTTAATGTTACTAAAATGAAAAAAGGTTGTGATTTTATGTGTTCTTATATGATATTGTAAGAAAATGTTCAGACTTATTCTGCTTACATATTTAGTTTTCCATTAACACGTATTTAGAGTACGAAACACTTGCTAAACAGCATGGCCAGCAGGGCCAAATACTAACACAGAAGCCATTTTTAATAAAGGGGTTAGTTATTTCAAAATAATACAGAAAATTGCATATCTCCTCTGCTCACAAATGGCTGCTGGCATCTCAGTTTATTAAAGAAAAAGAAGACAAAATGTCAATTATCAAAACATACAAGATTGAATTAACTTTTTCAGACCTTCATAAATTTTAGGTGCCACAAAATTCCAAACACAAGAAGAGGAGAGAATGAAATAAGAGAGGGTGAGAAAACTGGGAAGAATCTGACTATTGGTGAAACAAGTCTAGAGCAATGGAATGCTTCCCTTTACAGAAAATCTGAGGTTTGTAAAGCTCTCTCATAATTATCACTACAATGTAAAATATGAATTCTAGGAAACCTGGCTGAGTATAATCCCTTCGTATTGTAAGATAGTGCAAACATTTCCATAACCTGATTAAAATCCAATATAAATCTAAAAAATGACAAGGCTTTTACCACTTCCAAAATCTCACTGCTCTAACTACAACAGCTTCTCAAAAATTCCAGTTTACATGTATTGATTAAGTGGTTAAGCCACTTAAGCCATTTCCATGGTTGAACCTTTGCAATTTTCCCTGCTCATGTTTACCTTCTCTTCATCCTACAGTGGCTGAAGTTCTATAGTGTTTCAGCTTTGATTTTCCGGTGTTAAACATGCACATAATTTTATTTCCTGCACTACAATAATTAACTAATATGACAATCAGTGGACTACATATTATCTGAACCAGTTCAGGGTTAAGTCATTCTTCTTCAGTCTAAAGAGCTACAACAATGCACATGATTTCAGATGACTGTTCTCACTTTACCTTCTAGATGATGTCAAAATATACTATGCAAAAGTCAAAATCTTTCAAACAGCTCTTTCAAAACCTGTCAACATAAATATGTCCTTGCTTCAATGTGACTATACTTTATGAAGTAAAAACAATGCCCAGAGTTTGGAAAAGTAGTGACAAGTTCTACAAGCCTTCAGGCTTGAAATATGAAATGAACTAGAATAAAGTTTATTTATTTCTCAGTGAGAACTCTTGTCAACAAGTACTGGCAAAGCAACATGTTTAGAAATGGAAGGGCTCTGCAATGTTGTCTCCAACATTAAACAAAACACAGTGCCAGACATTGCACGTACTGCCAGACCTTGGAGTTACATCCTCTTTACTGACAGTTTGGTGGGAACTACTTTGGCAAGCAATTCTTAAACATAGTTCAGGCTCAGTGTGAGTGTGGACTGTTCTCAACACACAGTTGTGTGCATACCACCTGTTTCAAGTGAAGAATTTAATAGACTGCATTCTGGCTGTTCTGTGCCACCTAAGTTTCAGTGGCACCAAACACCCCTTTAAGCAGTTAATATTAATTAGTTAATATACAGTCTGTTCCATCACCACAAAATGATCTGAAAGAAAATGCTTCTCATCATCAGAGCATCAGTAAATTCTGTTATTAGCATGGTCTGTAAGAACATCCTACAGAGCACCTGTTTTTAATGTCTTAAAACTCCATTCTTAAAGTAAGTAATCATTGCAGAGGTAAAAATGACATTAATATCTCCATCCAAAAATACCTTATTATTCATTAGGGGGTGGGCTTTGTTTTTTCCCCAGCCTTGACGTACTACTACCAGTAACCCAGGAGCAGTCAGGAGATGAATGAGTGTGGTGCTGGGTGGCAGTGCACTCTGGACACCTCCAACACCCACATTCCTGCCACAAGCAAGCTCTTGCTCCTAGCTCTGTACACTGTCTTTTGAGATATATCCTGTAACAGTACATGTGTTACATGGAACAACCAGAGAACAGTCCTTGTGGGATACATTTTCAAGTTCTCCAGGCTGTGAAATATTGTACACTAGGTAAAATCACATGAGGTTCATGTCACACCTAAAGAAACTCTGAGCTACATCTGAGCTAGGGTGGTCCCTACCAACATACAAGCTTGTTGTATTGAAATTTTAGATGTAACAGTCAAGTAATCAAAAAATAAATCTAAGCATATGAATGTTTTAAGACATCATTTAGTAGATAACTTAAAGAACAATATAAAATTATACTGTCATTTTAAGCCCTCCTTCCCCACTGAAAGTATTTTAAGACCAAAAGTTTTCTGTCTTCCTAAAACACCCGCTCTTGAGAAAATAGAACTGTAACAACCATGTCTCAACTGCCTATAGATTTTTCAAATAAAAACACTTCATATAAAACAGTACTGCTACTGTTAAATCCAGTTTAAATTAGATTTTCCACTTACTCTTTGTATGTTCCTGTTTCAGAATCTTCAGTCATAACATCATGCAGTCCTTCCACTGAAATGTTGATGATACCACAAAATTTATCTTGGATAACACTGTAAAAGAACAAAATTTACTTTGGATAACATTGGAAAAGAACAGGAAAGTGACTTAGCTAAAGGAACTGCACAGGAAATTTGCTCAGTTGTAGATACATTTACTGAGAGATATTTTCCTTGCTTGCTGCTTAGCTGAGCATGCTATCAAGCAACTAATTCAGCATTTTTTTAAATTACAAAATGGCTTCAAAATATACAAGAAGGATTATTTTTAAATATAACAAAATTTAATGTGCCACTGAAAACCTAGAATTAAATTGCAACTGGAATAGAAGAAAATATACATAACCACAGAAGTCAAAACTGAGTGGGAAGGGCATGCTCCTGCCAGCAGGGAAGAGAGTAGTGGCTTCTATTCCCAACACATTTACACCTTTTCTACCACCACTATTCAATGCGTAAACCTACACAACTCTGAGCAATGGCTGCTTGTAAAGAACATACACTCCCCTACTTACCTGCATTTCTTCACTCTCCTAGGTAGCCAACTCCCCAGAGTGGGGGAAAAAACCCTGCACTCAGTTCTCAAGAATGTGACTTCCCTAACTGTACAGAGAAAGGGCAAAAGGACTTATCTGTTTCAACACGGGCACCTTCTGCCATTTGACATGTAAGGCTATTTAATAGTAATGCAAAGGGCTGGTAGGTAGCACTTGGGAGTTAAAAAGCACGAGTACCTTTAGCCAACATGACCTGAAGGCTTGACTAGATAGGCCCACTATGCCCAAAGCTACACTGAAGGCATAAACATTTGCCCCTGCCTTGAGAAAGGATGTGCCTGTAGGGTAAGGACATAGAAACACGATCTCCCCCCACCATGGATAAAGTAGGTGCCACCAGTTAGTTAATCTCCTGGTTAATGGAGAGCAGCCAACTGCTGCTTCTGCTCCACTTTCTGCTACTGTGCATCTAATGCCAGAGACACACTACTGTAGAACCTGGGATCTCAGATTCCTACTCTGTGAATGGTGAAAGTGAAAGAAAAAATCACAGACTGCAAGTGAAAAGACGTTCACCTCAGGAATACCACTAGCTACATGCAGCAGGGAAAGAGAAAGGACCTAGCTGGTGACAGTAAACTACAACCCTTTTCCTGTGACTGACACTGACTGAAGCACTGCATTGCTCCCCGTTTGGAATTTCACCCTAAAAAGATGCTGCTGGTACTGCTCCATAAGATGCATAGGCAGAAGCAGATGCATTCCATTTATTTACAGGCACCAAACATGAAGTTCATATACTGTATTTCGATTGTAGTTGATCATTGTTTTAACACAGACAAATCTACTTCCTAATATTCTTTCATTTCCCATTCTTATTTGGGATGAAGACTGAAGACATGGATGAACTGTAGCTCCTTATACAACAGCAACTGCTTTTGAGAAACTTCTTGTCAGACACACAGCAAAATTTTATATGACAAACAGTTAAATAGCAATAGATGCCTCGGAAAAAATGTTTATCAAGTTAGAATACTAAGCATAGAAAATATTTCTTTTATATTTGTTTTGGTAAAATTATAATTTCATTCATGATCCCTTGTTTCAAACGTATTAGTTTCTGTTCCCTTTTTTAAATTCAGTTACTGTTATATGCCAGAATCTGAAGTGTATTTTGTATCATCAGACTTGAAACTCCTGAATTCCACAAAATGAAAACTGACATAATTTTTACTGCCTGATTGCCAGCAGTCTATTCTAAAAGACACTTATTCCTTTGCCAAAAGACTTCCCCATCACATCCAGAACAGCCAAGCATCACATGTTGTAGACAATATCTGTGAGGCTCTGCAGACAGCAAGCAAACAACCTACTGACCTCACAGCAGGCCTGAGAAAGTGAACACTGCCTCAGCCATTTGCACAATGAGCCCTCTGAGACAGAGCAGGTTTCCCCAAGTCAGAGGTCCTGCCTACCACACCTCCATTAAGACTCTTGCCCCATCCTTGTTTTTGAAACACATCTCTAGGAAAATGCCATTAACACAGTCAATATTTTTCAACATGAGTAAGGTTAGTATTTTCCAACAAGCTGCCCTCAGATTCATGTCAATAGTAGACAAGGCACATTCAATGAAGAACAAATGTGAATACTTTGAGCCCTGGAGAAGCAAACCATGCCTGCTCATACACACCATTTATTAACAACACAGGAGGCTGTCCAATACCTGTATTATTTCTTCATTCCAGGCTGCATGAATCCCAGAAGGGACCTCAAAGGTCACCTAGTTCTGACCCCCCTGCTACAGGCAGGTCACCTTGCAATGGACCAGGCGGCTCAAAGCCCCATCCAACCTGGCCTTAAACAGTTCCAAGGATGGAGCATCCACAGCTTCTCTGGGCACTGCCTCACCACCCTCACAGTAAAGAATTTTGTTCTAACATCTAATCAAAACCTACTCTCCGTTTTAAGCCATTTCCCCTTGTCCTATCACTGCACATCCTGATGAACAGAGTACTCTCTCTGGCTTCCCTGCAGGCCCTTTCAGATACTGGGAGGTTGAGAGAGGTCTCCACACAACCTTCTATTCTCCAGGCTGAACAGCCACAACTTTCCCAGCCTGTCTTCAGAGTGGAGGTGCTCCACTCCTCTTATTAACCTTGTGGCCTCTGGACCTATTGCTCCTTCTTATACTGAGGGCCCCAGAGCTGGACGCAGCACTCTAGCTGAGGTCTCATCAGCACAGAGTGGCAAAAATATTGTTCTTGACAGTTACTGCAAAAGTACATAGGGAAATAATTTATTTCTTGGAAAGGATAGTCTTACTTTATGACATAAATGAGAAACACTATTTCACTTCTTTCTTTAGTGAAAGATTCATGAGAATTTTTTGTTTTTTTTTTCTAAGGAGAACAAAGAATGTACAACACTTTTCAAAATGTAATTTGCCTGCAGCTTTTAGTAAATATAATAACTTTTCATTTTTTTTTCTCCTTTAAATGGGACATATAGTTTCTTCCTATCAAAGACCCACTGAAATATTTACCAAGTATGGAGCCAATAAACAGTGCAACTATTTCTAAAACACAAGACACATGCTGGTGAAAAATAAAGACACCACAGACTCATGCTTCAAAAAAAAAGAAACCTCAAAGTTCAACTGCAATATAAAATGCATCAGGCCTTATTTTCATAGATGAGAAAGCAAGCCATGCCACTCAATGCAATATCTTTTCAAAGAGCCTAAAAATTAGCCTGCTTATTTCAAGAAATAGAGAAGTCATATGAGCGGATTCAAAGAAGACCAATGCTGTATTCAGATGAATTTTCAAAACAGACAGTTAATATATTTCATACTAAAAATCTTAAACCTGAAGGAAGGCAGTTCTCCCCTTGAATTGCATACAATCCAGATTAGCAATGAAACAAACAAAAGCATCAGGCTATAACTGGTTTTATATCTACCCAGTCTTCCAAAAGTACTGGGACAAAACCTCTTTTGGTATGCAGCAGAAGTAAAAGGCCCACAATCAGAACCTAAAACACTCCATAATCCAGTTTCAAAGATATAATGATTACATTTTTATTACAGAAAGGATATTTTATGCTGCCTGTAAATAAAATTCACCTTACCAATAAAGGAAACAAAATTTAGCATTCAGGGCAACTCCCATATGAATAATCCTGAAACTTCTACTTCAAAGTTTGCGTAAGTTTTCAGATAAAAGAATAAAAGTTTTTGCAAAGGACAAAACAGACCTCATATGCCCTGAAAGTGAAAAATAGAGGGTTTTTTTTTTATTCTATCATTTCTAATGAACATAGCTATCTGCACAAATTATTATCCTGAGGTTTTATGTGAAAACTCACTATCATATAGCCAACTACTGTAGACAAAGCTCTATCAACATGCTAAAACACGTCTTGACATATTTTTAGTGGTGCTTAAATAAAATGGATCCCATATCTACTTTGCATATCCTTCAGATGAGAAAAGAAATCTATACGAGAAAAATACTTTTACAGAGATTAAATGAAAGATAAAACATTTTTTGCTTTTCTACATTCACCAGGATGATGCAATGAACACCAAGAAGAGCTTGATCTCTTATCTTTACTAGTGTACATAGTGAGAAAACTTAATTAATTCTTTATCTCATTAGCCAAGGAAAGAAGTGGAGTGGGACAAACAGAGATGACTCTGCACATACTGTAAGTGACATAAATGATTATTACACACACACTCCTTAGGAGCTGCACAGTTCCAGGGAGCTCCTAAAGCAGCGAAGTAGCAGCTGAGACAATCTTTCCAGCGGAGTCCTACGACTGACCATAAACCTGATCTTCATGAAGCACCACTTTGCTTCATGAGGGCAGACTCTACTAAGGCTTCCAATGTATTCCCTAATGATTTTAATACACATATGGACCACACATGTACATGAAAGGGCTGGTTTCCTGGTGTGAACATTTAAATACAAACGACACTGACAGATAAAGAAAGGCTTTTCCCTCACGACTGCATAATAAATCTCTCAGTGCCTTGCTGGTCTAATCCATGTGTTGGCAAGCTGGATATGAGAGGATGTCTTCACTCCAAAGGATGGCTTTCAACTGCTCTAACTCTCTGCTGCACAAACAGCTGTGACACCAGTTTCCTTACATGTTCCACCACTACAGATGGTGAGACACATCTGGCAAAGAACTCACACAGCAGCTTGTCACTGAAAAAGATGTACCTACAGAGAGAACCTCTCACGCCTTTCTATAAAGAGCAGCTGTGGAAACCAGAGCCTAAAATAACAGAGCTGTTCCCTGCCAGATTTCTTTGAGAATTAGGTTTATTCAGCTTTTAACCTTTGTGCACTACCAAAACTCCTCTGTAACAAAGGCACAGCAGCATTTCTAGAAGCAAGAAAAACTTAACTAGTTTCTATTGCATTTGAAGTCCATTATTTCTGAAGGTATCCATGTAAAATTGAAAATTTAGAAATACAGCATATAAAATTGCTGAACCTATTACTGTGCAATCATTGATTGCGCAGTTGTTACTATGTGAAAACAAAATTAATATTTATCACAAGGAGTTATGCAGGAGAGACAAAGTAACAAAAATGGGTTAAAGAGGAAGAGACCACAGTGGATTAGCTTCTGGAAAGAAGTGCATAAAGTACTGCCAACATTTTCCCTTCTTAAAAGCATTTGCCCATTATATTTAACATCTGATCTTATGTTAGAAAATTATTTTAAAAATAGTTTCTACTCAAGCAATACCAAACAGTTTAAGCTTTTGTCCAAGAAGCTGAACTGGGTGTTCTATAGAAATATTTGATCTGTGATACAGTAAATTACAATCAAGTAGAGTATTATTTCATTACACTAATAACAAACAACAGTGAAGTCACATTCTCACCCACTCAATGCATTCAAGATTTATATATGTCCTGGTAGCAGAAAATAGATTATCCCCTTCTGGAAAAGAACTGCAGATGGGCAACTAGGATGACTAGGATCTGTGTATCCTGGATACGCAAAGGAGTTTCACCAGCAGGAAAGAGGAGGGATAGAATGCTGAGGGCAGTTCTGGCGCAGCTGGACAATGGCACAGGCTCCAGCTGGAGCCTGGAACAGCAACATACTTTTACACAATTTAAACCAACGCCACAGAGGAAAGTCTATCAAAGCATTGCTCCTCATTTTCCCTTGAGTCTAACTGTAAACCGTGCAACTTATAAACAACACGGCTGAAATCTCAAGGGCTCAGACCTGTACAAGACAAACAGTATCTACAAGATCAAGTCCCACTGGATGAAAACGTTACAATATTGGACTATTTGGAACATAATTTTATGACTTTTAATTCCTGAATAAAGTTTGAATTATTTAAGTAACAAACAGAAAAACAAAAATTGCAGAAATTCAGGTTGAAAATAAAGGTACAACATACTAGACATAACATGACAACAACAGAACACCAACACTTGAAATAGAAATAAAAAGTTAAATACAAACTATATAGGCAAAGATCCCTATTTTGAAGATGAAGCCTTCACTAAGACCACATACCTAGACCTGACACCTCCAAATATAAATCAAATATGGAAATTTTTCCAGCTATTAATTTAGCATTATGTATTTATAGTGTTTCAATTTGTACCTCCTATCTAGCTAAAAAGCCCCTCAAAATATTACTGCATAGATGATGATTGTTTATTGACAATAATTAACCAGCTCTAATACCTTATAAATTTGGCTGTTAAAACTCAGTGAATTTCAACAGAAATTTAGTTTTCCTTAACTCCAATATGGGGTATTTCATAAAATGACACAGATACACATTAATAAAAAGTCACTTTAATATATTCATTATACAGACTGAAGACACAACTTTGTATATTACAATATGCTATAGGTATGAATAGAATTTGTACAGCTTGAAATTTTTCTCTTACTTGAGAGTTTGAACATGTTGTAAATGTGCTTTTTTCTACTGTGCTTTATTTAATAGAAGAAGAGTAGAAACCCTATTACAGTTAACACACAAAACACTGTTTTCTCATTCCCCAAGATTTCTTGGCTTCATGATCCTACCAAGAACTGATGTTTTGCTTGCTTCACAATAGCTACGGAATTTCTATAGGAACTTACATCATTAAGTAGTGCAAAATAAATTAAAGTGTACTTTATACTGCATGTATACTTGAGCATAGGTGAACAATTACTACAAACAGGGACTGAGGCTAAAAAACCTACCCATGTTAGACTGAAACGACATATAATGAAATAATCCGTTTCAAAACATCCAGTAAGCAAATGGTGATGCAGAACCCAAATTGTGCTGTTTTCCACAGTTGTATTAAGCAGCTGATTTTAATTGGTGGAGGTATTTCTACAGAATTGAATTCTTGATTTCTTGCCCTTTCTTTCACAGTTAACATCAAATCAAATGAGATAAATTACAACGATGAATGTTCAAACAAGATGACCTGTGCCTGACTTTCTGATGCTGTTCGCTTGAGTAGCCTTATTTGGTCCAGCTCTGAATGTTCCACTGATTTCCGAGTTAGAGACTGCACTGAGTCAGTTATGTTGTATCTGCTAGGCTGATAAAAGCCATAATATTCTATACTCTTTTCCCCTGAGTTTTCCAGCACCTTTAGTTTCTGCCTAAATTGAATAATTTTACAGGTTAAGAACAGGATAACAGCACAAGCCAGAATGAAAAAGGCTAGCAAAATGTCAAAAGCTTGATTCAGCTTTTCAACCTGTTGTGTACAAATCAAGGTTGTTTTTAATGATACAGGAGCAGGATCTGTTGTAAACAACTGTTCTTCTTCTACATTTCTATTAGTAGGCATAGTTTCTGCTGGTATTTGCACAGGTAACGTTGATATCACTGTAGCTGCCTGTGATGGCATTCCAACAGCATATTCCACATAAGGCAATGGGGTAGAAGATGTAGCTGTAGTTCCTTCCCAGAAAGCAAGATAGTTAGCTTCTGCAGTGACAAAGTGTTCCAGTGTGTTGTGCCTGCTCCCTTTATGCCAGGCCACCTGCAGAGTGGGAGTGCTGCGATGCACCCCGATGGATCCCAGACTCGGGGCAGAGCCCGTGCCAGCAGTGGGGCCAACACAGCTTGAAAACCAAGCCCGCTTCATATAATGCACAGGTCTACCACGCATACTCTGGGGATTCTGACAGTGGATTTTTGCAGAAACAGAAGATGATGCCAGCCAATTAAGTAATGCAAGTATTTTGCAGCTGCAGTTCCAAGGATTAGAGTGTACCTGCAGATGGGTTAAAGATACTAATGGCTTGAGCACTTCAGGGTGTAACACTGTGATATTATTAAATGCTAAACTGAGTACTTTTAGTGACTGCCCCATTTTTTCAAAGGTACCATCGCCAATACTGGCTATTTTATTTCTGTCTAGCTGTAGATACATTAAATTGCTCAATAAACTAAAAGTGCTGGAATTTATATTTTCTAAATCATTATAACTTAAGATTAGCTGACTAAGGTTGTTTAATCCAAAAAATCCATTAACAGCAACACATTTGAGCTTGACATTTTTCAAAGACAGATATCTAAGCTTGTTAAGTCCCTTAAATGCAAAAGGCTGAATTGATCCAATGGGATTGTGAGACAAAGAAAGTCTTTTAAGATTTTTGAGCCTTCCAATAGCATTTGATGGCACTAGTGTTAAGTTGTTACCTTCAAGAAACAAATATGCAAGATTTTCAAGATGATGAAATGCTGAATCTGATATCCGTGAAATCTTATTATTTGCTAGGTTTAGTGTCTGGAGACTTAACATGCCCCAGAAAGTCCCACTTCCAAGGACACTGAGACGATTTCTTTGAAGTGTTAAATATCTAACAGAAAGAAGATCACTAAATAATCCTCTGGGAAGAAAAGCTATTTGATTATTCTGAAGGTATAAACAATGAAGATTGGAAAGGCCTTCAAAGATTCCTGGATCCAGGCGCTTAATATTATTGCTATTTAGATGCAAGTAGCTGAGTCTGGGGACTTCCACGAAAGCTTTTGGGTGTACATACAAAATACTTGAGTTATCCATGTAGAGTGCAGCAAGCTTCTGAAGGCCTCTTAGATCATTTGGAGTGATATGTGATATATTATTTCCACTGAGGTAAACAAGAATTGTTGTTTTTGGAAGGTTCCAAGGGATGCTCGAAAGCCCTGCATTACGGCAGCTAACTTGTCTCCCTGTGCAGAGCTGACAAGCAGATGGACAGCCAAAAGCCTCCTTCTGGAGCAGCAACAAAAGAAAACAATTAAATATATACAGGAATGCTCCTGGGCAGAGTGGAGAACTTTGCAGAACACACATATCCCTGTCTTTGGCCTTCTTACTCATCTCTGACTTCACTAGTAGAGATAAAAAGAAGTATATAAATATTATTATTAATTCAAATATATTCATCATGTTTTAAGTATTAAGAATTATTTGAATCTATATATACAAAAATACTAGCATTGCTCTCAAGATTGGTATTTTACATATTATTCTCTCATGCCAAACAAGCAGTTTAAAACTCCAACTTACTAACTGGATTTCACTGTAAAAAAATTTTGTAAGTAAATGGACAATTAAATACATATATTGCTAACACAGCCAGAAAATATTTAATTGGCTGTAGCATAAAAGCATCTAAGATGCCAAAATAACAGCTTATATTAAATTAAAAATACTATATACTAACTACTTGTTATAGTTAACCATCACTAAGAAATGTTTCAAAAGCATTCAAGTAGAAATGCCAACTGTAAACAAGTTACATTTTACCAGCAGCTCACTTACAATTTGAATTTTACTTTTACAAAGCTGAGTTACATTTAAAATAAATAGAAGCATTTCCTTACCCCAAATCTGAAGTTCATGATTTCCGTTATTTTGCAGTCTGCAGCCCGCTGGACTATGTTATAAGCTGACCAACTACACTCATCTGTGAAACCTTTGTAAAGGCAGTACTGCCGTGTACTACAGCCCTCACATTTTTGCTCCAGGGTTTGCAACAGTTTGCTCAGGAAACCAAGAAAGAAGTGCCTGAAGTCAGGTTGCCATGGATACAGGAAACTCCGGGACAGGAAGCCATTTTATCTGTGCTTCAGAAGTATTGTTGGAAAGGAAATCTCAGTGATTTGTTTCTAGAAAACCAAGAACTATCTTAGTCCGTAACTGCTGGGTTTTGTTTGGTGTCTTTGTTTTTTGTTTTTGTTTTTTGTTGTTTTTTTTTTTTTAAATCTACTGATTTATCTAGGAGAGCTCAGAAGAGTTTTATCTTAGGTATAACTTTTAGAATGAAGCACAGCTATTTATAATAGCACTATTGCATTACCTGTAACTCCCTTATCTTTCAGCCAGAACCTGAAATGCTTCATTAAACTGGCAGCAACACTGACACTGCTCTCTGTCTACAGAGCCAAACTGCTGCCACACACACACACATCCCAGTGGTCTGGCCCAGGGGAAAAGACACACACTCTGGAGGGAAGAGCCCAGTGTCTCCTGCCCTCTGGCATGGCACAACCTGCCAGCAATCCCAGAGAAACCTATGAAATTTTAGGACATGAGACACGCATGATGTGGCACTAAGCTGCTGTGTACTTGTATTTCTGACCTGACTTTGTTAAGTCTAACTTTAGGGCACCCTTTTTAAAGAAAATTTATCCACAGAGGACAATGAGATGGTTTCTGGTTCTGAGAGCCACACCTTCCAGGCACAGCTTTTGTTTCCTGCAGTGTCCCCTGTGCAGAAAAACACTACATGGGCGATAAATATCCCTCTTGCTTAAGGACCAGAGATTACACCCTCAGTTTATCCACCACAGGGAAGAAATACTTGCAAAGCTCAGTCACATCGTCAAAGGGGGAAAGGGGAGATTAAGCCTACAAATAGCAACACACCATGATTTTACTGCAACAAGACCTTCTGCTCAGCAAAAGAACAATGACAAAGCCCACCAGTAGCCATAGCCAAAAAAGAGGCGCAACAGCAGGAACATCAAGTCCCTCCAGCTACAGTGATCTCACACAGGAAGCATGAGTTCACATAAGGGGTAAAATGTATCACAAACATCTTTGTCTATACAATCCAATCTGAAATGCAGGGCACACATGAGGAAGGGAAGCAGAACAGACAGGGACATGCTCTTGAAGCAGCTTTCTTCCAAATATCTAGTCTAAAATAAGAAAACAGTAAGTATAATTGGTCTGTGAGCCATTTTAGAAAAAGCCTGTATATCAGTTACAACCCAGAATTAGGACTGCACTTGTTTCTTTTTTGCTGAGATCAACAGATCAATAGGAAAACTAATTCCTCTTCAGATCTGAATATTTATTTTCATGCTTACATTTTTTCACAGTATTTAACATAATTGTTGACATAGAGAGAAATAAAATCAAATGTCAGGTCATTTACTTTAAAGGAAAATACTGCATAGTTCACAGGAAGGTTGGTGAAGTATACTGGATGTGGAGGACAGAACAGTAGGATTAACGGAGAAAGATTATCAATAGAGTCAGATGAGGAGAAAATCAGAGCCTGGCCAAAAATGGAAAGTGACTTCAAACACGAAATTATCCTCTACCTAAACTTCTTCATTACCTATGGTCTCTTTAAATTGAAACTTATATGTGTAAAAAAACAAAGCAAAACAAAGCAAAAAACAACTACAACAACAACAACAACAAAATTATTCTTCCAAGGTGTGCTGTATGGAACAACCCTTTATAGCTACAAGAAGTAAGTCAAATTTTAAAAACGTTTTAAAAGGCAAATGTTCACAGAGCTCTCTTTTTGCAAAACGTCAGAAGCGACATGTTTCGAAAAACAGAAGGAATTCATGAAGCTCCGAACAGTATAACAGATAGCATCAAAATTTAGAGGAATCAGTAGAGCAGTGACCAGACAAAAGAAAGCCACCAGTAAATGGCTGAATGTCTCTATGGTCTTGCACTGAAAATACCTTATGAATATCCACAAAATTTTTGCTTGAATCCTAGCTCTACCGTGGTTCTGAGCACACTGAGGACTCTTCTGATAGTCAAATTCCATGCCCAAAATGGGAGGAAAAAAAACCTCAATCCAGATCATGGCTCCTTCCATTCCGCACTAGGAAATCTAGAGAGAGTTCTGTTTTACACTTTGTCAATACTGCACCTGAAGACTTGCAGATCTCATTGCAATGTAATTTAAAGCTATTATTTCATTAATACTACATATTGTTAAAGTATTTGAAAGCAGTATCTGTTAAGAACAAGACACAAAATTATGTGCCACACAAGTGATACCATTTGGGGAAAATCATAAAAAAGGCTGGGTGAGATACTGTGTAACTTGGATCAGCATTTCTTAAACTGGCTCGTACTTAAACAATAAAATCCATTACTTTTTGAAAACTATATGAAAAAAGCACAGGAAACACTAACAAGCTTAGGCAGCTCTCCTATTTTATTCGCTACAAATTTTTCTCTGCAGCAAGAGAACTACTAGGTATGCACCTGAACACAGCTTCACATGGTAACAGAAAAAATTATTTTTGACCCCACAATTTTATCTTAATATAGTAATATTGATGAAGTTTGAAGTAATGCTATTGGCTTTTTAACATTAAAATCTAGTTCAACAATGACTCCATATAAATACAAGCATGCAGCCTGAGTAACAGCAATTTGTCAAATTGTGCATAAAACGACAGGTCAAAGTAATTGAAAGAACATACATGCACTGCACCCATGTTATATTAAAGCCAATATAATGAATATTAGGTGACACAAACTAGGCATCCAAATCCCACTTATGCATAGCAGAAAACACGCAACAAGTTCAAAAACAGGGTCTAAAGTCAATTTTTGAGAAGGGATTTCAGTTTCATAATCTCTACAAAATCATGTTAAAGCCCACAAACTAGGACAACCAATTTTTAGCACTGTAATTATTATTTTAAGCTTGTAAGAGTGAAACAATTTATTGCTCTCACATTGTGTATTTAGTGACCATCTGCTCTTGCAGGGCTTTCTTCCTTCTAGTTTTATTCTCCACAGGCAGGCTATTGTACAACTTCATTTTTCCATCTGCCCACATCATCTCTAGACATGACTACAAATCAAAGCAATTCAGGAACTAAACTACTGCTTAGGTCGCACAGACATCAACATCTAATTAACACGCAGTAGGCAGGTGAAATGTTGATACCTTATTAACTTATCCCAAAACACTTTTCTGTTTTTCTCATTATTAGTTTACCTAAACATTTTTGATTGTCTCAACTATTGCAGATTCCTTCTAGTATTTAATATTTCTGTTTCAGTAAGAATTCTAACTTACTGCCTCATTTACTGAAAATTTCTCTCTTCCACAGCATGAAAACTACACAATTATTTTTCCCATTGAGGATAGGAAAATAAGTTTCCATTCTATAAATCTAATTTGACCTCACACTACAGTAAAGTAATATGCTAGAAATCTCTTGTGAAACTAAAAGCTCACTTTGAGAAATTGTTAAAATTAGTTTCTTCTCTTTACTCACAAATCCAAGTCTTCTATAGAGCATCTACTAAGTTTGTGAACAAAACAGTAACATAAAAAAGGCTGGCCATGAATATAATGCACAGATGTGACATGCTGACAATAACACTATAGCATTAGCCTTTACTTTTCACTGCAATATTTAAAAATTCTGTTCAAATTATAAAAGTATTATTGTACTCAATATGAATGCAATTCAAACCGAAAGGTCCAAAGAACTCAAATTAATTTCCCAAATTTCAGCTTCTAGAAATCTAATCAAAACTAAGCTCAATTGCAAAACCACACTCTGCCTGCCAGTTCAGGAGATAGGATGGGCATACACTTGGCATTAGCAACTGACAGCTCCAAATATTTGAAAGAAAGAGAAAACTTCAGCAGTTCCTAACAACTACTACAGAGAATACCCACACACAAAATACAAAAGCTATTTCTTAAAAATACAAGCTTTCTTCATACTTAAGCATTTTTTTAATATCAAAACCTGATTTTTTTTTTAAATACTCACTCATTAAATTGTTTGGATATGAAACATTATTTTTCAAGACAGTACTTATTTGCAGAAGGTCTTGTAGTGACATGAATTGTGGTGTTTATCAGTTCTGGTATCTTATCATAATAGTCTGGCACTGTTAAAGAAAGTCACTGAAAAATCTCAGCTACTCTCTGGCAGTCTCTGATTTCACAGAGTATAGGACAGAGAGATAAGCAGATGTACCAAAACGGCTCAAACAAACCTAGGTGCAAAAACAGCTGTAAATCTATGTTTTGGGTTTGGGTTTTTTTAACTTTTGTTACAATCTTGTGATTTTTGCACATTTTTAGTAATATGCTACACTTCAGTCACTACTTACTCAGTATCTAATTTGCAAACATGTAAACAATACACTGCAAAGGGTTTGAAGGAAGCTAGTTATCTTTTGCTGTCTTTTATATACTTAAAATCTTAAAATTTGTGGTAAATCATATTAGAATAATTTTAGGAAAGACTTCTGAAATATTTTATATAGATCATGAACAAACACAAGGTATCAGCAGCAACCAAACCCTTATGACTGCAGTTTGTTTTTTTGCAGCAGTTTAGCTGCAATTAGTGACATAATTCCTTGCTATCACTTGGTACATTTTTCCTTGAAATCAAGGGTTAAGGGTCTTAGGGAAAAGATAATATACTCCTGATCAGTCGACAGTAGCAATCAAGTGTAGGAGAAAAATTGATGGGAGACTGTGAACAAGGAAAGTTTAATGAGTGCATCCTTTTGCCAAGGCCATAATGTGACATGCAGTTAAAGAATTTGGCAGCCCTCTGTGTAACCTTCTGACTATGCAGACTCTGATAGTCAGACTAAGACCAAAGCCACATTTTCATTCTTATCATTAAAACTGTGCTGTTACCTGTCAGGCAAGCTAAATAAACCCAAGGCCAAACACTGATGGCAACTGCAAAATCATAATTTAAAGAGCTCCTTTAAATGCTAATAGCCTATTAGAGGTGTGGGTGAGCATATTTTTAACTAGAGAGATTAAAAAAAATGGAGGGGAAGATAAAATATCTTTGGAGTATCATCCCTATAAAGAAACGAGGATGTACAAGTAATTATGTACGAAATTTTCACTTTATAAATGAGGACATAACTATCCCAAGGAGAACATGACATTATATTAGGCACTTTCTTGCCATTTACTAACATTACATATAGACAACTTTTTGAGAGGAAAATTAAAACTTCTAAGTAAGTACTTTTAAAAAACGACAGAGGAAGAACTCCATAATAACCTAATGAAGATTTATAATTGCATACTGTAAGTACTTACACTCACAAAATGCCAATTATCTAACTGGCAGAAATCATACTGGCTGACATATCAGACTTGATACACAATGAAGAAAAGCAGACATGATTAGAAACCTGGAGAATCTCTTAACTCTTTCCCCACGAGACATAAACATATTTGACTCAAAGGGGTAAAATGAAAAGTACTCATGTACCAGAAACCAAAATGATGAAAGATAAACTAAAATACTTCATATTTTAAGCTCAGTAGAGTCCCCTCTACTTAAGAATAGTACCATTCCACAAAGGTAGGTCCACCAAAACTGAGCCTATGCTCATGGACCACAATTAGTGGCCTGTTTTGGAAATCTTTCAGTGTGGTCTGCATACTACTAAAATACATGCAACTGTAGGAATAAAAAAAGCTATCTACTTTGCTAAATAAATCATTAAAAGATCTTCCAATATCACCAGAGAAGGACATTCCAAAACACTGTAATACTGACATCATACTGCAATAAGCAAGATAGTTCTTTCCAGACAGACAGATAGATATAGGTAGGAAAGGGACATAGTACTGCTTCAGCATCAGGAACTACAAAGGATGCTGAAGAGCTCAAAATGCAGAACCCTACCTAGTGGTGAAGGCCTACACATTTTCCACAACATATAAAAGGTAGAATGCTGCTATTGACCATATTCACTGGGCACTATTTCAGGCACCAAGAGCACATCTACTAAAACTCAACTCAGTCTCAAAGAGTATCTTGCAGCTGTATGCTCACAGCCATTAAGGTTGTAGACAAATGCAAATACGACTGAACTATGACAGCAGGAAATTTGTGAATTTACTCATCCAGGTTGCTGTCACACGTCATGTCTCACACTCTAGCTCAAATACATTTTTCCTCCAAAAAACTTCAAGTCCTTGCATGTTTTTCAAAAAGCCATTTCTGTTAGAGCTACTGTGTGTCTATCCACACTTTCCTCATGTACTGAACATGGAGACACTGTAACTCCACAAGTGCATCCTTACTGCCTGAATGTTACTGCTTCCCATTGTTATATACAACAGTTTAAAGACAGAAGTCTTTCACCTGTTTTATGAAATAGTAAGATTTTTTAATAAATGAATGAAAATGAATGTGGATGGATGAGTGATAAACAGACAGTAAGAATATAAAATATGGAAAATATCGCCAATGCATATATCTGTCAAACACCAAAAAAAATGCTAACATTAATTGATTGCATTTGGATAGCAAAGCAGACAACTGTATCACATTTAATTTGGGCAAACTCCTAAGCAATACCAGGAAATTACTGTTCCGTGAAAAGGTGCTGCAACACACTAATCAGGAAAGCAGCACTTATTGTTCTTTTTTTAATATGAATTTCTAACTACTAACACGATGTGCAGCTGTGGGAAGATAAACAGGATGCTAGATTGAAGGACATGCACACACAAATAAAATGCAGCCCTACTAGTGATACCAGAAGCATGCCATTACATCTGTCTATGGATGGTACTGCCTAGATGAGAAAATCACAATGTGGCTAACAATTTTTCACTTTATTACCTGCTTACTAGTCAGTCCAAGAGCCACTGTGAACAACTGCTCTGTCTTATCTGCTCTAAAATCCTTCATTCATGACACTGTCAAAGGTGCTGTACTTGAAACAGAAAATTATTTGCGTCAAACTGGCTTTAATTTAATGATGAAGTTTTACCTTACCCTAAAATGCAGAATGTCCAGAATTCCACATATTTGTAATTTTAAACCTAACCACCAACTAGAGAAAAATTTAAATCTATGAAGTAATATTCAACAGAGTTTACATGGAGAACAACAAAGGTCACTGTTTAATATTTTCCCCAACATTTTATCCATAAAGCAATTTTGAGGGAAGAAGGAGAATATATGTTATCTTCATTTTATAAGTTATCTTCATTTTCCCCCCACTATTTTTGTATACCCCCTCTCTTTCCTCTCTTTTCAAAAGAAAAAAAAAAATCTCAGAAAGTGTTAGACACAGCGCAGATGCCTGTTTTCCTTACAGTGGAACCTTGAAAATCTGAGCTTGCTACTGACCAAGCTGAGGGAAGAACCTCACCCTCACCTTGGCCTTCCCAAGACAGCCCACCAGCCATGCACAGAGGACAAAATTCTGTTCTGCCTCTGCAGTAGAGGAATCTTGAACTTACCTTGGATACTGAAAGTAAAATCTAATCAGGAAACCGGTTAGTGAGACATTCCAAAAGGAACAATTATTTCAGCTTTTCTTGAAAATAGTTATACTAATCAAAATGGTTTTTTTAAATACTATATTACATTTAAAACTGTGCAAATGGACTTGTGCAAGAAGCCTACAGATATAGGATGCAGCAAATCCATGTAGTATAATCCCTGAGATACAGCAAAACCAGAATGACTCATATTGTTGTAGTAAAAGAAAAACATCAATTGACAGAATCCATTTCACACTATTTCACACTCTATATGAAGGTAAGTTTGGCCGTCTATCAACTGTGTAAGCGAAATTTTCATAGCTTTGACAAAAATACGTCCACTAAAGAGAGGCTTTTTATTTGAGAAGCAGCTTTCTTAAGTGATATGAGTAACTGAAAAATAAAGCTGTCATTTGCAGAAGGTTTTATTATGTTAAGGACTGCCAGAAATAATTGGCTTTTACAGCAGGAAATCTGGAGCAGCTGAACATAGTTCAAAATAACATGGTTATCTAAAGGAATTTTTTTTTCCTTCCTCTCTTTAACAGAAACTTCACAGGAAGACAGATGTAGTTCAGCACCTTAAATTTTAGCTAACACCTCTTTAAAAATATTTCAAATACACTTATGAACAACATAACACTGTTGTATTTACTGGGAAAAAACCTTTTACAAAGCAGCTTCTTGGATCACCTTTAGCTAGATGGTTACCCTGACTATCCACCGCACAAAAAAGGGGAAAATTTCTGTGCATATAAAAAGCATTGAAGCCTCTACATTACACCTAAGTGTTCCCTGATTTTTTTTTCAGATAGTGACTACATAGTCTACAGTTTTAACAGATATACTACATATTCATATTCAGATACATACATATGTACATATTCTACAGGTACTAACACAGCTTTTAGGATTTTAGAATACTTTAGCTTTTAGAAATCTAAATTCCCAACAGACAATACTTAAGGACTGTTAAGGAAACACAGCAGACTAAGTGTAAACTCATGCTGTGTTGTCTTCCTGAACGTCAAACAGATAAAAATAATCTGAAGGTAACTATAGACTGAACTCTCACCTAAACATGTTATACATGACTTTCTAGTATCAACAACTTAGAAGTCAGTGTATTCAGCAATTTCATTTTAAATTTTCATTTTCTATGTATATCCAGCAATGATGACAGCTACTGAAAGAGTAATAGTAAAATCTGCTTGCTTTAAAATCTATAGTGCAAAAAATGTATCACAGCAACAACATCGTCTTTCACAGCAACTCTTTCTTCCATTTAATGCCACAAAGGAGAAAACCAGGATGAAAGTTCAGATCACCTACAACAGTAAAGAAAACTGAACGCTGTTCCCTGGAAGGGACACCGAAATACTAACATGTCAACTAAAGCAACTACTTAATCACATATGAGAGAAGCAGACAGTTCTAAGTTAATATGAGAATCAACAATAAAATCTGCAGTGCTGGTTCCTGACTTCTACTTTATGAAATGGAAGAAAGGTTACTGTAATGCTATGAAGCCAAATCAGTTAATATAATGTAGCATGGAAGTTCTATGTTTTTCAAAATTCTTTCAGGGGAGAAAAGCAAGTAAAAAAAACTACTCATATTAGACTATTTCGCTGCAGAATTGTGAAATACTTTAGAATAATTCCCAGTGCTGTTGAAGTACTGTTATTTAAGGCATTGCATGTTTGCTTACCCATTCAATGATGGCAGAAGAGAAAGCAATGCCAAAGCAGAAAGTTTTCTTCTTTCTGGCTGGGTGATGTTATCCATCCGATCAACCCACATTTCAATCATGTTACCAAGAACTTGGTCCAACTGCATTGGGAAACACAACAGTCCTTTTCAGTTATGAGCATATCAGTGTGTTTAGAAAATAACTTATTTTAATTTTTCTAGCAACTGAATACTTTAGTCTTGGAAAGACACCAGACAGTTGTATGCTCAACACAAGTAACAAACAACAGGTACTTTTAAAATCTTCTATGACAAGGCTTCCAGGCCCTGAAGCCTCCATACCATTAGTCATAACCTAGATGTTTGAAATGCATTTCATTTATGAAGACGGAACTAATTCAAGACAGCAAATTATTCAGTTTTCCCCAAACAGTCTCATAGAAACCAAGCACATGGACTTATTCTATTTTATCTACACAATGACAAATTAAAAAACAAAAACAATGACAACAAAAAAAATTATCTGTCATTATCTGTTTGAAAACTGTATTATACCCCAGAAAAGCAAATGACTAAAATTTCACCTAAAGATGTAATAGAATACTTGCAGCAAATGATCCTCACTCTAGCAAAAGTAACCTCACCAGTGAAACTGAAGCACACCAAACCTGATACTCTAGAAACTCAGGAGAATGATTAGAACATTCTCCATGTTCAAGATGCACCAAGATGGCACAGGGAAAGAAATTCTCACCCTACAATGGTGAACTAAGGGGCTAATTACACAGAAAATTGTGGGATGCAGCAAGAAGAGAATTTAAGAACTATATAAAAATTTTAATGGGATGTTGTTAGTAACTATGGCAACATGTTGAAGTTGTTACAAGGTGTTCAGGGAAAGGAGAAAAAGAGGGGGAAGAGCCCCTTTTCAAGATTAACTCAGCAGAAACAAGCATGGATAACAGAGGGGAAAGTTTCTCCAGGTCAAAAGAAAGCAAGACTTCCTAATGTAACACTGCTGAAATACCCAGACACTAAAAAACCAAAAGGACACAAAAGGACAATAAACCTTACCTCCTGACCCAATTCACATGCCATCTGGCTCAAAAGTAATGAAAAAAACCTTGCATTTTGTAGCAGAACTCTACCCATGATCCCCAGATAAGTAGACATCACCACTGGGTATCTCTGAAACAAAAATAAACCAAAACAAAAATAAACCAAACAAAAGGCACTTATTTTAAGTAAAAGGAAAATATTTGACACATATAGCAGTAATACCTGGAAAATACTTGTATCCATCCCTTATGTTTTTTACTAAATTTTAAATTATAAATTGCAATTTAAGAGGCTCTAGGAACAGAAGACTGAGTGAGCAATCTTCACCAGGGTTCTCAGTTCTTACAATATGAAAACTATGGCAATTTCAAAGTCAATTTCATCCAAACAGCCAAGACAACTTGCAATGTGACTTTCATTTTAAAATTTGTATTTTAAGGAAATAACAATTTATTGTACTGTTAAAAAGTTACTTTTGAAGTTGATCATGGTTTCAAGTTACTGCTTACAATTTCAGTAACATTAAGAACACTTAGTATTTCTGAAGTTGTTACTTTTTTCAGATAGAAACTGTAAAACATTTCCCAATAACTAATCTGCAGGTGTCTCAAAAATTAACTGGATACAGTAATAAGTTCATTAGTTTACTATCTTTGGTTATTATTTTTAAAAGAAGCTATAGATTTTTTCATATTAAATTCAGCAAGTAACAATATAACTGTATTTTGTAAAATAGCCTACTTGAGAAACAAAATGCCAACATTTACCTGAAAATTCTTACCCAGGCTAATACATTCTGAATAGGGTGTAATAAACTTACTAGTCTTAAATCAGAAGACATTTTAATAGCCTACTCTCTATCTTTGTGCTCTGAACAGCAGAAAGTACTTTGCTATATAGTATTACTTGGCTTAAATTTGGAAATCTTATTCAGCTCAGTAATTGGCGCCACGTATTGATATTTGAAAGTCTTCAACTGGAAAAAAAACCAAAGGTTTTGATCAATGAAGTCAAAAAGCTTGAAGAATTCTACCCACTGATTCCTGCCAGAACTGAAAGGTTCAACACAGTTAAAGCATATTTGATTTTACTCATTTTCATCCAACATAGAAGTTTGTTGAATGCAAAGAGAAAAGTGAGAAGTAAAGACATGTAAGCCAGCAAAATCTTAAAGATTATCTCACACCCTTCAACTCCTCATATTAGATATGGCAATTAGGAAAAGAAGGTCAAGTTGATCTTCTCCTGGTTCAGTTTGTTTTTCTCTGGTCCATGTAGAATTAAAAAGGAACAGTATGTATCTTCACAAAAAAACAACAACAACAACAACAAAAAAAACCAAAAAAAAACAACCCAAAAAAACCCCTCCAACACCAACTAAGGATTAAACTAGGCCTAATGCTACAGCTCTTAAAAGTGTTGATAGTGAAGGAATGGTGGAACAGCAGGATAAAATTTTTGCTATTTTATTAAAACAAATATTAAAAACATTACATAACAAATCAAGTGATAGGCTGCTTTTTCTTGTGTTACTGTGTCACTTTTAAAGACTTTTAAACTAGATGTCAAAAATCTATCACATGCTCTTAGAACAAGAGAAAATACAACATCAGTATGAAAAAACTGGAGATGACGAAAGGTGCTGCCATGTTCCAAAGGAGAAGTAGTTAAAGTAACTCTTACCTCCCCATCTATAATCCCCCTGAACACTGATGGCAGAAGAGGTTGAAACATTTGAGGACCCAACACAGGGTTGACTTTTAGGACATTTTCTACAACCTTAAGAACAAAAGCAAATAAGACCATTACTAAAGTACATTCATAAACCTTAACCAAAGCTTTAAAACCATGTGTACTGCGCTCATAGTATGCTTACGATTAAATACCAGAAAACCCCAGACTGCTGAAAATATTGTATTAGTAAAATATTCTACAAATCTGATCTGCATAAACACACTTGGCAAAAGCTGACAGGTCAATGAAACCCACCTAGCCAAGCACCTCACAAGCCTCCCCATGGCCCAGGCAAAGTTGATGAGGTGGCTTAGAAAAAAGGACCTCGTCATAGTTCCAGGAAAAGCAGCAGATCGAGGTGGTTGGCAGGATGAAGTACCAGCAGTTTAGGGCATATTTCCAGAGCTCTGTCATGTGACTTTTTTGAGAAACCACTGTTTAAGACCTACCAGCTCTTTGCAGATGTGTTCTCAGAGGTCTTATTCTGGGTTAATAATTATTATTAACCTTGCTCTGGTTCCCAGTGTTTAAACTCTTTACCCTTTGTTATTCTTTTTTTCCCCCTTGTTTTCCTGCCTTTTTCAGTTTTTCTTTTGCCCAGATGTTTGTGCTCTACCCTTGCATCAAGAGAGATGTGAAGAGGCTGTGAGAATAATGGGCTGAGGGCTCCTCACTCCTACTTCCAGGTAAAGACAGTGATGCCAAATGCATGAACACACTGATGCATTTATAAAGCACATAAAGGTATCATAAAGATTCCTCACTCAAACACTCTTCATTTATTTCCACCTCAAAGGAATTCCAACAAGGATTAGCCCTTCTTTGCTCTTGACTAACCTCTCCTAAACATTTTCTTTTCCTTTTTGAACCTTGTTCCAAACAGTTTCATTTAATACTCTATTTTTTGCATTGAGGAAAGTGTTAAGGAGGTGACCTTTCTCAATGCCTCTCAATTTTGTAAATCTTTAATATGCGGAGGCACAAAAGAGGTTTATTATATACAAAGGTAAACATCACTCTTCCCTCACTCATCTTTCTGAGTACTGGAATTTTTGGCCAACTCCTTTGCTCCCACAGTCTTTTTAAACCTTTTATTGTCTGTGTCAGATAATTAGAAAACCAAGTCACATAAAGCCTCAGCAATCTTGCAACAAATTGTCTTATCAGTCCAAATTAGTATTTTTCAACCTTATTAATTTAATTGCTGTTCTAATGTCTATTTACAATCCAGCCAAAGCTGTTTGTAGGAAACTATTTCAGAGAACACCTCCGGGTGTTTCTGTTCCCAATGCTTATCTAGATTCTTTTTTGTTTTGTTTTGGTTCGTTTTTTTTTTTTTTTTTTGTTTAAAAAGTCAGCATAATGAACCCTGACAAAACTTTCACTTCATCTAAAAATATTTACAAGGATGATAGCTCAGTTATCCCTCTGGAATCAAAAGGGCATACTAGGAAAGTGTTCCAAGTATACTAGACAATCCTGTAGCTAATGGAAGGTCACACTGGGACCCGAGTAAATAAATGATTCCGTATTAGCAGTATAATTCCATTTTAAAAATCTGATTAAACGCTGCTGCATAAAATGTTTGCCCAACTGCAGACTTTAAATAGTATCACTGATAGACTGGAACTGACATTTTAAATTTCAGAACTAGAGGCATTAAGCTCCTCACAGCAGAAACTACAAACAGGGAAAACTATCAACTTCACCAGTTGTATTCTGTCCTGGATTCTGGAAGCAATTGTGTTATCCACCAAAGAGACAGGTGGGAACCAATTTATATCCTCCATCACACTTACAATTAATTTAATTCAAGTCCAAGTTTTCATAAACAACACAGAGCTCCCTGCTAGTGCAACCACTGGAAATGTATAGAACTAGTACACTACAGCTACTACTTATTATCTCTCAATGTATATTCCAACTTAATTTCCTGAAATTCTTCAAAAGACACATTCAAATTAATGCTATTAATATTTCAAAAGATTATGAGATCCACAACACTCTGAAGGCTGTGTGAAAATATAACTTTCTGGTGCTTTGAAAAGCCTTTAGCAATTTTATTTAAGCCGTTATGGTTGTTAAAATAGCAACTTACACCAAAGGCAAACAAAAACTGAAGTCTGTCTGGTACAAATGGGAGTATGTACACAAAGGAATTTTATGGAGACAATATACATACATATCACATTCAGTAAAGACTGGAAAAGTTTGCTCTACACTCACTAGGTCTCTACACAGATGCACAGGCCTTAAAAAAGTACTTAAACCACCACTGATGATTTAACTCCAATGTCAAATTCTGATACACACATTTGGCTTTATGTTCTACATGTTCTAAATTCTACTTGAAAACATTACATGCACAGAGCTGAGACCCTGGATATTATTTTCATTATACTCCACCTTTAAAACCTGAACTTGACCCTCAGTAGTTATGTCCTTCAAAAGTTCACAAAATGACCGACATAAGTCAGTTGCATACATCTGAAATAAAATTAAAAAGAAGGTATTATGCCATGAATTTTATATATTTGTATATATTTCAAAACTCAAGTCCATAGGGTCTATATATTCCTAAAGACCGAACTTCTCTTAAAAGATTTTATCTTCTAAAATGCTCATCATTCTAAACTAATTAAAGTCTAATCTAAGCATTTTGTTCCGTTTTTAACACTGCAGGACATTTAAACAATCAATCTCAAAGAATTCTCCAATGAAGAAGGTGTGACAACTAGGCATAATATCTCTAGTTGAACTCTTGCTGGAACGTATATTCACAATTTTAATCTGGTAGGATAATAACAGTAATTATTATTACCCAACACAGGACCTTCTCAGATATCAAACTACTAAATCAATCCACAAAGCATTAATTCTGAATAACAGTATTTCTCAAATCTGGACATCCACCGTGCACCATAAAGAGCTAACATGAGAACAGTACGTTTGTATACACAAAAATAAATAAGAGCATAAATGTCTGTGTGTATGGTATGTTCCAAGATGAGAGAAAAAACAGTTTGCCAGTAAGGAACTGAGGTGGTAATATGGATCTTTATATAATGGTAACATACCTGTAAAAACTCAGATGATGATAAGAAAATATAAGCATTGATGATCTTAAAGCAATTTTTGAGGTTTTCTGAACTCAGCTCTGGAAAAAACAGAAATTACAATCAGAACCTGATCACCAAACTGAAGTACAGCCAAGATGATGTGCTTCTAGAAGTCTTTTTCCTCTTGCAGCTTGCAATGCCAGATGCCAACAAGCAGAAAAAAGATCTTAGATCCAGTGCCAATCAGGTTCTCTCTCCCTGCAGAGACAATTACAGAAGTGGGATGACAGCTCCTATGCTCAAACGGATGCACAAGAAAATCTACAACCTCAAAAGCCAATGCTAACTAAAAACAAGAAACATCAGGTATGGATGTAATGCTGGGCTGAGAACATATTAAAAACAGAATAAATGAAACATGTATTTTAGAGGCTTGCAATTATGAATAAATGGTCTCTCTCATACTGAGTCAGTAAATGCTGTGCAGAAAGAATGAAATAAAGATTACAGTTCTGCTCTTCTGACCTAGATGCCATATGAAATGGCATTGAGCTGACACACACTGAGCTGTAGGGCATAGCTCGAGTATTTCAGTAAAGAGAGCATATCCATCTAAGAGACAGATACACACAGAGGATGATATACAGCAGTTTGAAGTGAGGAAAAAAAGATATATCCTCAGGCACTACCTGTAGTACTGTTTAAGAAGAAAAATTCACTCTGAAACATGTACAAGCAGAACTGGCAGCAAAATGAAAAGTTTCAAAGTTTCACTTGGATGTTGATAGTAGTGCAGAAAGTCCACATTGTACAAAAACAAGGCAGAAGACCAAAAAACCTCGAAGGGATAAATTTCCTTAAAACCAGTTTGGGAGACAAACTGTTCTTAAAAGAAATGGACCTCAGCTCCATCACCTTTAAAATATCTAAAAAAAATTATCATGGAGAGGCAACAGGAAAATACTTTAAATAAATTTTAAATAAAATTCCTTCACCAGATGGAACAAGCATCTGACAAGATTTAGTATGTCTCTCATGGCTTAGATGAAAGCAGCTGTACAAAAGGGTGGCTTACACCTAGTGATATTTATATATAAAAACTTCTACCAAAACCAGTTATCACCATGACCATGGCTGCTTTTCCATGATAGCACCTGTCTAGTTCTGGGGAAGTTCAGCAGATTTTCTTTTTTTTCCCACCCATTAGGTAGAACATGAATGTTCTTCCATTCGATATGGCCATAGGATAGCTCTGCACTCATGAGTATGTTCATATGTCAGCACTCAGGTCATATCTTGTAATAATTTATTATGATTATTTTTGGCTCTTGACTTGAAAAGAGAACACCGATCAATCCAACATGCTCATCAAAAGATTCCAAGATATCCAAGCTTTAGTAGCATATTACTAGAGTTACATACTCCATTCTCCTTAGAGGTCTTCATTTGTGTTTTTTTCTTTACTGAATACAATCATATTTGAAGTTTTAGACACTGAAGCAAGTAGACAAATTCTAAATAAATGGTCATATAAACAGGAAGTACTACTAAGTTTTCTGTAACTTTCCATTCTGTGATTCTGTGATAACTGATGAAAGATAATAAAATGCGTGTAGCAAAAATTGTACTTCAGGCCAAAATGAAAACACGTATGACAGATGCAATGGAAATGACAGAACTTCCATCACTCATCTGCAGCTCAATGTTTAGCAAAATTTTCTAGAAAGATCTTATGTTGAACAAACTACAATTAGAAGCAATCAATTATCTTGCCAGGTTTTCCTGAATCAAACATTTTTCTAAATCGTTAATGCTCTCCTTTGAATTTTGTTTGGATGAAAGGAGTTAGTCCAGTTCCAGCAACCTGGTTTTTGCCAGTAACTTTACAAAAACAGCATATGGACATTAAACCTGATGCTTCTTGGAAGAGGTACCTCTAGATTTTGACCACATTCCCAATCTAAAATTGTATCAGATTCAACTGTCATTTTAAGCAGCCTCAGTGCAGAAATGCTTCCGTCATCAGACAATTAATGTATTTTTCCATTCAGCATTATTTAATACAAGAGATGTATTAAAGAGACTGTGCAATCCCTCTACAGGGCAATTACATTTCAACAGTTTAAACCACAGCAGCAGTGCTGAACTGATAACCAAGTATGACAATTATGCTGTGAATAATCATTGTATATCAGGGATAGCGTTATAATCTTTAAGGTCGGTCACTTATGCAAATGAAATCAAGCCTTCGCATCAAATGCAACATTTTGCTCCTGAAGGCAAATCTAATTGACTTGTATAACTCCTCTGACATCTACTTCCATCCACACTAGTATCCTGAAATTACAAAAAGATCTCTTCGTAAGGACAATTATATCTGGAAGGGAACAAACTACATATTATTTTCAGATTAGTTAACAAAGGAAAATCCAAAATATAAATATAAATATAAATATAAATATAAATATAAATACATACTATATACACACACACATATATACATACATATACATATATATATATACATATAGATACATATATATGTATACATACATATACATATATATATTTTCAAGTTCAAAAATCTCATATATTAATTCCTCTCTCCCTGCCCTCCAGCCTTTCTAGTTCATCCATGTTGACCTCTGACATACTTTCTGAATGACTTACACACTGATGTAAAAGCCATATACACCAGAAAAATAGCTACATTACCTGTATATTACAGCAATTCCATTCAGTAAAAATAAGTTCAGAAAACAAAGGTCAGTGGCTAATATTCTTCAAGTTGTATTTTCAAGAACTAATTTTCTGGACCATCTTGTTGCTAGTACTGCACCCTACTCCAAAAGAGACAAGCACCTTTTTAGAACTTTCCTTCACCTCATCTGTCCTTTGACTTCTACTTTGATGACTTCAGACTGAATTGAAAACCAGACAATCTTCTCAGACTGTTGAGGCACACAAGACTTTTAAATTTTAACTTCTCAGTTAAAACCCTTTGTTCTGATAGCTACATCACCATGCTGAAAAGGACAGAAGAGTCTGACTTTAAGTGATGGAAATTTCAGCTGCATAATGCTACCAGTGTACAAGAAAAACTCTGCTACAGTAGGTTTAGGAACAGGTTTATTAAATTAACTGGCACAGTTATCATCACCAACCAATATTTTTTTCTTTTGCAAGATGCTGTGCCTTTGTGCTAGATTGCAATACAAGATATGATCAGAAATGTGTATTCTATCAACATCTGTTGAAGCTGGGTGGGGCAGTGACCCTTATATCCGTGGCACATATTATCTGCTAATGGTCCATATTTAAGACTTATCAATCACCTTTATCTTTTCCACAACCCATCCTCCCTCCAGGAAGATACCATCTGCTGCTGGCCCATTAAGTCTCACTGGATGACTGATAAAATTGCATCATCCCATTGGGAGATGCTCCAGCCAGGGGGAGGAACCAAGCCTCTCCTACCTAGATAAAACCTGAGATTTTGAACACCAAGACAACCTTCCTTCCACTGGATTCCAGAGGAAAACCGGACCTTTCCACATCATCCCTGGACCTTCAGAGGAAGGCTGCACCTTCTACAGGAGCACTGCTTCAGCTGAACCACATCGGCCACTGCAGGAGGGCTGCAGCCACCATTTAATGGGATGCTACCAACACCCTGACTGACAGGGTGTCAGGTTGTATTCTGACTCTGTCAGTGTTTTTGGGATTGTTCTTTGTAATACTGTATTTCTATTTTAATTCTCCTAGTGAAGAACTGTTATTCCTAATTCCCATATCTTTGCCTGAGAGCCCCTTAATTTCAAATTTATAATAATTTGGAGGAAGGGGGTTTACATTCTCCATTTCAAAGAGAAGCTTCTGCCTTTATTGGCAGACACCTGTCCTTCAAACCAGAACAGCCTAAAACTGTACTGTTGCACTTGATTTAAGTGAAGAATCCCTCTTTCAAGTGTCCTGAATGAAGCAGCTTCCTGATGGGTAGCAGATCACAGTATTGTACTGGTTTTCTAACTACCACGTTTTAAAATAAGGTTAGCACTAATCCAAAATTCCAGCTCTATTTAAACATCATAATACCATGTCTGTCATGTGGAGGCTGTCTAGTCAGATGCTTCCCATGGAAACAGATAGAATTTCTAGGCAAAGCACATACCAGAATGGTTTCCACTTCCTGACAAAATATGCATCATTTTGCAGCAATCAAAACATGACTCTCAGAAAAACATTTTCTCAGAAAAATGCTCAGGAAGCATAGTACAGAAGCCTATAGGATGAAATCACTCTGATTACACATCAGCTGCTGTGTTTTTGCCACTCACTCCCAACCTTGACAAAAAAAAGTTTGACATAAGCATGTTTGAAGGCTTGTGTTAAGAAACCCTACACAGCTTTACTGTACTACTTACTCTATCAGCGTCATACAGCTTTCATGATTCAGAATAAATAACTTCTCATGAGAATGTAATTTGTTTCCAAAGGAGAGCACCACTATTCTCCAGGACTCATTCATAAAACACAGAAATCATTACAAATATAGAATATGCCAGAACACCTCCACCTTTTCTAAGAAGAGTATACCAAGGTTTCCATTCTTACTCATCTCTACTCTGAAAAGTATCACATGAGGACTGGGGAGAAAATATCATCAGCAAACAAACAAGCCACAAATACAGAGTATTTCTGAATTTAACTCAAGAAGATTAGCAGCGTGACAAACCATGAAAATCACAGCTATTCATGCAGTGCAGGCTTCCTGCAGCAGACACCACCTCTGAATGACACAGAACAGGAAGGTGGAAGGGTACGTGTGTAGTTATGCATGATGACAACGGTAAGGACTCAGCAGCCACAAAATTTTAGTTGTAGCTCTGGAGTATTTAACCATAGAGACACTACTAAAAAGAGCAGTTTTACCATTAGACATCTTGTATATAAGGACAAATAACAGAAGACATCACCTTGCCCCTACCTACCATGATGCAACTTTCAACTGACCAGTAGAAATAGAACAAAATATTAAGTCATGAAAACAATTATCATTTAAAAAGGCTAACTTCTGTTATTCTGTGAAGACTTTTCTCTAAAAAAATAACTCATTTGCTACATTAGTCCAAACCTCAAAAGCACAGCAAAATGTAGCTCAAACATATGTTTGAGCACACAAACATATTAGCATAAACTTAAACCACAGAATTTTTATACTCCCTTTAATTATGAAGCAAAAGCACTGAAAATATCAGTATTTCCTAAGCATTGAATCTGAATTCTCATTATTAAATTTATATTTTGCCAACAAACTGCTGTTTTTAACTTCAGTGCTTGACCCAAGTGTTTATAGACATATTTAGGTAGTTAGAAAACATCCTACATTGTTATTAACTGAATAAGGGAAAAGCTAATAACTTCATTCTGATTGTAAGCAGAACAGGCAAGTATTCCATATAATCAATATCAATAACACTAAGTACATTTGGTGTTAAATTTCAGAAACTTCCTAAAATAACCTCTGAAACAAACTGAAATTTGTCTTATCTTTCACGTACAGCAGCTCCAACTTATTAAAAGAAGAGAACCAGGGTAAATAGATCATAAATGCTTAAAAAGAAAGAAAGTCAGACAATAAAAACCTGTTCCTCAATTTTACAACTTTGCAAGCTCCCTTAGTACTTACAGCCAAAGAAGCATTGTTCAGCGCATAAACAACAAGCAGCAGGGAAAAAAACCCTGAAATTTTATTAGTAAAAGACTTACCAAGAAGGGGAGACATATTCTGAAATATTCTCAGGAGTTCTGGGGTAAGACATGGACTGTTCTCTAATGTCACTAACCTAAGAACAGATTAAGCAAAGTATTTCAGATGATGTATGAGTAAGACTGAGCAATCATTTTGACGGATGTAAACATTTAACTTCCAGTAACCATCTATATTATCTACAATGTGTAACAATTACCAGAAGCATACTTCAAAGCAGATCAACAGTCCTTACAACACACTCATCAAAATAGGAACAGGTCTTGCCAAGGTAGGAAAACAAAGAAAAACATGTTACTGTTTATAAAGACAAGGTAAGCTCTGAAATGTAACAGTGAGCATGTCAAAGTAGCCAGCCAGGAAACTTGGAGAAGGTAGGTAGAGTGGGATATTTGCAGTGCAAGGACAACACAGGTTGTATTCTAAACCTCAAAGGAGAAGCTGTGATGGACCAGCTCACACGTTTACGTATCTTTTATGTCTGAAATGATGCATTGGTTATCATACATTGCTTCTAACCATTTAAAATTCCTGGGATTTGAAAACAGTAGTTTTAAATTAAGCTTGCATTTAAAGCCACAGCAACGAATTCCATTTTTTCCTAGATCTTAGGCCTGGGATTACCATATTTAAATAATATGTCTGGTTATGTGAAATATCTTAGTAGTTTTCCTGCTCTTGGCTCAAGAAGCCCTTGGAATCCTAACTGTCTCTGCAAGCTCTCCAGATTTCTCTGATGCTCTAGGACATCCTAAAATATCATTCTTCTGCACAGACACCAGAAGATCACTTTTATTAAGAAAATACAAAAATTCTGAACTGTTACATGTAAAAGGCCACTATGTTAAATTTTGAGAAGCTCTTGAGAAGTATTTTGACTTGCTGCCACCAGCATTATAAAACTCAGTTTTGCTGTCTGTAATACAGATCACTTGCAGGTAAAATATCTGTAATTGAAATGCTCATTTACAATTTACATCAAAGGAATCACTCACTATTTTAAGACAAACTCTATGTATTCCTATTCTTCAGAATGTGGTCCAGGTAACCATTCGCCTCTCTTATAGCATCAGCTGCACCAGAAACAAATAAATCAGGCTCATGGCAAACTGAGTACAGTGTCACTTCTTGTTTTATGTTCAGTCACCAAATAGTCTGAGATATAGAAAGTAACTTCTACATTTTATCCTTGTAATTATTACATTTCTTCCTGCAACCAGCTCTGATCCATCTGTTCATTATCACTACAGAATGGTATCATCAGTATCAACTGCCTGAAAATGAGTAACAGAAGAAACACAACTACCAATAGCTAATTCCTAACATCCTATCTTCTGAGAAGAGGTGTGATATACGGGATGTCAAGGTAAGGTAAGGAGAACATACAAATTTTAACATTCAAAGCTTTTTACAATTTCTTTCTTCCAGGGATACAAAAATAACTGTTTTAAAATTAGAAACAGAAAGAAAACATTCTTACCACAGCTCTAAACCATCTTCCAGAAGATAGACATGTGGAGGCTGAGAAACATCTGTACTTAGTTGGATAACTGGAAGCAGAAAAGGGTAGAGATTTTTGCTGTCTGCTCCCAATCCCTACAAAATAAGTAAGAAATGTTAAATATGTCAGAAGCCTTGAATCAAGCATTTTAAAAATAGCACGGAAAAGATCTACGCTGCTTTTACATTCACATGTAAACATGCATTCAAGAAATCAAAGGTTGAACTTGCTTCCATTTCATACAACAATAGTCTGATATTCCTAGGCTTCCTCTCAACATGGCTTGAGAAGGTTATGTTTTTTGAAAACAATCCACTTACCAAATTATAAAGAACATACACTCCTAAAAACATTCACTGGTCATTCTCTTTCTTGGAGAAGTCATGAGTCTAACAAATACCAAGTGACTAAAAGCTGAATGTTTTACAGGACAAGGAAATAATTACTTCTTGGTTCTTATAATTCACAAAATCATTTGACATATTGTAATATTCAGGAGAAGGGTTTGTTTTTACAACTACACAAAGATTCACAGATTGATGACAGTGATTCAGTTTTCAAATGATCCACAAGACATTTGAACAATGAAGAGTAAATTTGGAATGACTGCCAATTACTGAGCAGCATTACAAAATATTGCAATATTACTACTTAAGAGAGTTGTGGCTAGTGGAATGCTGAACTTGCATAATTCCTGTATTTCGATAATGGAAAATTTAAAATTACTTGGTATTTCTAAGTTGCAGCTTCTTTACTTAAAATAAACATAAAGAAGAAAAAGATTCTTCTACAAATCTGTCTCAACTTTCTGTGCCTACGTACACCAAGATATACACCATTTGTAAAAAAATACTCATATTTTGGTCTCCACAGGGGACTGGAAGAAGAATTTCCACAATTTCATATGGTAAAAATCTATTTCCTCTCCATTTAAAGTTACACCACTTTGGAAAGAACATTTATTTCTCCTCTTATAATAATATTTGTCATTTTCCTTTCACTTTCTCTCCACTGTTAACCTCTATAATACCATCCTTTTAAGTCATGCATTTCCACAAGTTCAAGACTGCCCACATATTAAGTCTGTTTCAGTACAGACACTGTCATAAGAGCACTTCTCTTGGTCTCTCCTAGTCCTACTGTATTTTCTTTGAGATGCAGCAGGGGTTGGAGAAGGTAGTGTGGTATATAGTCTGTAGTAAAGAAGCAGTTAATACCACCGATTCTGCAGGCAATATAACCATGTATTGTTTTATCATCAAGAAAGAACCGTAGGTAGTACTGACAATGTTTATGTGACTCAGATTCCTTACCTGGACGAGATGGATTAGGGTGGTTAGAATGGCACATCGTAGCATGTTGTGCTCCTCACTCTGCTTCCAAAGGAGTGGTAAATACTGAACCAAACATCCTACATATGGTCGTATCTAAAGTTTGGAACACAAACTGGTTTCTTAATATGTGAAACAAGACTAATAATTCATCCCAAGCACAGTTTCTGAAAAATACTGGAGCTGCTTTTGTCTCAGTAAAAACATAGTTTGCTTAAATCTTCCTAAAACACCATATTCTTTACTCAGTGACTGAAGTAACTTCTGACAGCAGAGTAGTTTGAAAAGAACATATTACTTACAGTGACATTTGTGCATGGCAATTAAGTTTAAGAAACAGGACACAAAAAAATATTTAAAACTTGATATGCAGAGATTTTCGTATTAGTATATTCTTCACTTAGACAGAATTCCTAAAAAATAGCATTCTTTAAAACCAAAAACAGTCCCCCCAAAAAAAAAAAAAAGCAGCTGAATATCCTCTGGAGTCACCTAGTCTTTAAGCAGGTGTTAGACTATGTAACTTACAGAGATTTGTCCTAGACTATGTATTTTTTTTAATGGTCTTCAATACTAAAAGGTTAATCTGTCTTTGAAAGTACTTAATTATGAATTAACCTAAACTCAATTCAAGGGTTCTTTCTCAGCTTGTTTTTAATGCTGCTTCTCTAAACCACAAGGAAATCTGCTGTCATGTTGACTTTTTCTGCAAGGGACAATTATGCAAGCTTCATCTGGCTCTCAGACAGGATTACTTGTAGAAAGACAAGATAAACTCAAAAACATGCATTATCTTTGTCCTTAATACAGTAATACTGAAAAAAAAACCCAAACCAAACACAATACAAAAGAACCTGAGACAAAAGCAGTCAAATATTAGTTGTTTAATTCTGCAAAACAATCTTCAAATTCTTTATGTAAAAGCGGAAGTACATACTTTAACACTAAAATTCTGAGAACTCACAACGTGAGTTTGAAACCTGTCATGCAATTGAAGCGAGTGCTTTAGAGGCAACTGTGACCCATATCAGTATCAACAAGAAACTGACATATCAACAATATCAACAAACTTAACTGCACACTCCCTATGAGTGCAAGGCATTTTTCCCCCAAAATGCCTTTTTAATATGTATGGTAGATTAAAATATTAGTTCAGATATAAGACTATTAGAATAAATCACAAATAAAAAAATAAAATGGCAAGAAATGCCACAGGATGTAAAAATCCTTTGGTATTCTAAAAGATGATTCAATACAAAAATACATAGTAACTTAAGAAAAGCAAGCTAACATTTTACACAAAAGATAAATGAGAACTGAAAAGAGGACCAAGTAGTGCCAACAGCGCAGGCATCTTTGAAAATAACAACCAGTCTATTAACTGATGACATTTTCCTCCCACAACAAGTCCTCCTCTGTGTTCTTAGGACAAAGCTAAAACTAAAATATATATATTAAAAATACCTGCATATTGACTCTTTCAATCACACAGGACAGAACATGAAGAACATGCATTTTGGTGTCACATTGTGTTACTTCCTGAAGCAGCTGAAAGAGCAGTGTAAACATGGACTCCAGGTACTAAAAGAAAAATAAAGAACTACAGATTAGACTGTCAAAAATACAACTGGTTACATGAAATGGTTACTTTCCTGTACCTAAAACTCTAAGACATCCACAAAAATTGAAAAACACAAAGTGTGCAAAATGTTACTCTTTCACTTGGAAAAAAGCAGATTAGTCAATTACTGCCTACACAAGGTCAAAAAATTCAGATTACTCCTACATACCAGTCAAACACAATCAGTTTGAATGTATACCATATTCACATTTGGTAAGTGTAAATATGATTTCACAGGTAAAATAGACTGTGTCTTCAGAAGGAACACTTCGTTAGAGTCAAATGGAAGGTACAGTCTTACAGCTTTTGGGACAGTAAATAAAAGTTAAATATCGAACTAAAAAAGACAACTTAGAAAAACCCAGTGTTTACAGTCTAGATGCCCTCTGCATTTTTGGTTGGTTTGTTCTCAAGTGAGTTGAAATTAACATGGAAGTCGAAATGAGAAAAAACATCTGCTAAATTTGAATGATCAAAATGAAACTTTGGCTTCATTTCAGTACTTTCTACTGTTTACTTAATGACAACAGTAATGACCATGGTAAAGAACACAAACATAGGAGCACCAGAAAGTAGTGCTTTTTTAAGGCACTACTGTAACTACACACTTGTATTTAATATTTTTAAGAATCAGCAGGCTGGAAGTACTGCATGGGAAAGGCACAGTGATGCGAAGATGTATTTGTTAGACACAGTTTTAATATTTTCTTATCATAAAGTAACTTACTATCTGGCAACACCCAGTATATAAAGCACGAAATACACTGCTGTGAAGTTATAACAGCATAATACTAAAATGTTTTGAACTGTATATCTACACATTAGCAACCTTAATGGCAGCAGTATGAGTATATATTTTGGTCTGTGATGACTGAACATACAATACAAATGTGCACACACATCGATTACTGAACAATGTAGCTCAAAATTAAATTGGAAAATATTTTTTCCTGCTTTTCTGTACAGATTTATCTACTCTTCAGAATATATAAATGCTCTTACCGGTAAGAACTGGTCAGTTCTGAACTCAAAGTCATCTACACGTAAATAAACATTAAGGAAAAATAATACAGACTGCAGATAGATACCAAGACTCAAATAAGCAAATATTACATAGATATTCAAAAAATAAAACACAAAGAATTTGGTAGTAAGTTTAAAATTAATTGTTTTCCAGTAACTCAGAATTAAGAACTAATCAGCTTTGCAAACAAGGATATTTAACTTCAGTGTTGTAGCTGTCTCAATACGAACCTGAAAGAAAAATGTCAAGAAGCATCATGCATACGTCCATTAAACATTTTGACTATCTACCTGACAATATCAAATC
>WBND01000313.1:733978-747054 GCA_013398595.1 Tychaedon coryphoeus | reverse complement strand
GTGACCCAAGGGCAGGACCCAGCCCTGGGCCCTGTTGAACCTCACACCACTGGCCTCAGCCATGATCCAGCCTGTGCAGATCCCTCTGCAGAGCCCTCCTGCCCAACAGCAGATCAATAACCCACACAGCTTCATGTGATCTGCAAACTCATCTGATCAATGCTGCATAGTAAAGAGACTAGTCACAGAATAACTCTGTTCTATCTACACAAAGTATCCATTTGTTAATAAATTACTGTAAGACATTTCATAATTTTATTCCTATAAAAAACAGATTGTTGCTCCTGCAATTCATTTTCCCACCAAAGTCATCACCTACTGAACATCTTCAGGCCTTATTTAATATCTTTGACATTAATGTTCAGCATCTCCACAATTAAACATCACTGCATCTTCCCAAGAGTTTATCTTTTGCAAGACACAACAGACTTTAAGGCACAATGCTGTGAAATTCTCAATCAAGTTTGCACCAAGTGAGCTATTTCTGTTTCATCTGTGGTTACAACAAATGTGGAGTCCAAAAGATTAGTTATTTATACTTACCACTAAGTCACGGTCTTGAAGCAAGTTACGAATTGCTTCATATAAAACAGGTCTCAAGTCTGATTTGAATTTTACAGAAATCCACTGTCCAATCAGCCATATTACTCGCCGGCGTATTGGTTTATACCTATAAAAGTAGGAGGAAAAAAATTGCACCCATTAATCATTACACTAATTGTTATAGAATACTCTGATGAAAAAGAAATCCAAGAACCATGATGAAAATGTTATTGCCCAAAACAATTAAAATACTTAGTTTGTCAAGATCAACTTCAGTGCAAAAAACTTCTCCATGAAAATTTTTCACAAGAAGGCTCAGGAAAAACCAGCTTAGACTGAAAAAGATAATTTTCATCCTAAATGACTGAATCTTAAATGTTTCTCTAGAGATACAGTTCATTCTGCACTCAGCACACCAATTAAAATAATAAAAATAAATGCCACATCTATTACTGGAATCTACTCCTTTCACTATAGTTCCCAGAAATTTTCTGGACATTCTGTTTATGCTCAAAAATTTTAAGTCAGATACAATTTACAAATGCTAACTTAAGGATTGCACTATAGCAACTGTCAAAGTAGTTCACTTCATCAGTCTAAAACTATTCTAAGAACAGACACTGCCTACTCTTGCACCAGTGCTACAACAAGGGCACAAATCAAACAGCTTTAGAGTTGATGGGAAGAACAAACCAGAACAATGACTGAGAAAAGCATTTCACAGAGCAGCTATTTTTCTCCAGTGATCAAATAACTCAGATTTATGTTTAACTTATAGCTGTATAAAGTTAAAATTAATCATATGTAGAGAATTTTAACTAAGAGTTATTATAAATGTATTTTTCACTTTTTTATTTGATGAATTACTGCCTTGTAAGCCACCAAGAAGCCATTTAAACTGAATTTATTAAGGTTTCCCTACATTTAGTAAGTGTGTTTTATTAAGCATTGCCATAAAGATAAGACTATAAACAAAGAACATCTTCAGAGAACATGAAAGTTGTGGATATGGTATGTATAAAGCAATTCATTAGACAGAACACATATCTAATGAGGAGTAACAGTCCAGCATTGCTTGGTGTTTACTGAGTAGCAGTGAAGCATGCATAACGCGTGCTGACGCATGACTTTCACAAAACATTGCCTATTAATGCACCCTTTGATTTGTTCAAGAAGCTGTGATGATACAACTTTTCCTACTCTTAGAAGGCCCGTATCTGACACTTAATCTTGTAAACATTAGAGTATTTAAAAGACAAAGAGATTTTTCTTGATATTGGAGTTGGATAGTTTCCAAACCATTATCACATAAAGAAAAGTTTTAAATGACATGATGTAAACACATAACTGTCAGCTGACAGCAAAGATTTTCAGGTTTAGTGGTATCTATTGTTCAATACATACATCCTACCTCTGCATCTCTATATTATTTTCCTCTCTCTTCATGGTAGAGAAAATACAGCATGCTTTTTTGATTTTTTGGGGTAATTACATGTTTGGGTTTTGTCTAGGTTTTTTTGTTTGGTTTTTTTTTTGGTGGTTTTTTGTGGGTTTGTTTTTTAATTCTGAAGTTTCGCATAGGTGCTCATTTTTGAGGTGCAACTTTTTCTACATTTGCTACTTTTGGGAAAAATTCACCTCAGAAGATCAGCTTTTACAAAAAGAGCACACAGTGACTGAGTATAGGTCCACCACCTAAAGCTCACACAGGAAAAGTAACCATATTCCAAAAAAAGGCTATCTCTGCTACATTTGTCATAGGACAGTATCTTTAAGCAGTCCGGACTACATTAGATATTCAAGCCAAAAGTACTTCACTTTCTCTCTCAGCAGGAAATGTTGCTTTACAAATGAGTTATGGCAAAAAAAGAAAAAGTACTCAGTAAACTACTTTTATATTATGGAGAAGTTTCTCATTAATCAGTAGAAAACTAAGCATCATGGCAAGTGACAAATTTGGCAATGCACTATTTCTAAAATTATTTTAGAACTTCTTTTATGAATTCCATATGTCCCCTATTGCTATGGTCATAATTGATGGGTTTACTATCAACAGGTAATGAAATAGTCAGAGAAAACAAAACACTGCAAATCCCATGCTCACGGCTGACAACACAAACCCATGTGTTTCCAAACATCAACCAGTTCTGAACAAGCATACTAGTCACCATGGGGCATTCTGTGGGACAGCAGAGGATACCCTCCAACCCACTTTATCTGAACTGCATGTGTATTCCCTCCCAAAGCTGCTGTTAAAGCAGCACTCTGTGCAATCTGCTAACCCTGCCTTCCCTTACTGCCGCGGTGACCTCAAGTGATGAAGGCAGTAAAAGCAGTTCAAGTTAACAGGGCTGCAAAATTTCAGACAACTTCTACTGCAAGCTTCTGTTCCCACAGGAATTACATCCTGGGATATCACAAATGCCAATCAAATGGTTAGATCAGGTGCCTTCCAGTAATACAACTGTATCAACAACACAAAACTTGTCAAAACTTATACTGTTTGGGTGAATACCATACCATAGCTGGCACGGGTCGCAAAGATCATGGCAGCTTTATTTAGAGACTGCTGCTGGTGAAGCACAACAGCAAATGAACCTTATACAAGATCTCTCATTTTTTCCTGTTCCTCTAACATTTAGCCTAATCATTAGAGTACTTGGCAACTTGCAAATACTAAGTGAAATCTTAGTTTAAAAAATAGTCTAATGAGAAGAAGAATAAAAATACTAGGAGATAGCAGGTAAACAACTGTGGCAATCATTATTTTACACTTACATAAGGTTATACATCCAAAAGTGCATATTTAATTTTTTCAAAGTTTACTGTAGTGGAGAGAAGCATTTTAATATTTTAGGTTCCACTCTGCAGGAAACTGAAAATTCTTTGTAAACAAGCATTTGGAAATAAAAGAGCTGACTAGCAACCCATTATGGAAAATAATTTACAATTTATAGTAGCCCCTAAGGGTATAAGCAAACAAATTAGTTCACGTTTCACATAAAAATTGCCACTGGTAAGATGAATTGCAAATGTAGAAGAAAAACACAGTAACAGTCTTCAAAGGACATTCAGGTCACTGCTAATGACTGCCTTGAGAAAAACAGGACATACTTAGGAGTCAACAGCTGATTTGAACTTGTCTGATAAGGATTAGCATGCACAATACTGGTCACTGTCCTTCCCCTGGGGAAAGAGTGAGCTTGAGGGAAAGGGAGGAACAGTGTCTTCCAGATAGTTACGAAGTGCGACAGCTCTGTCTGTACTGACATGCCAAAAACTATCTTTCAAAATACCCATCCACTAAACAATGGGAGGTACCCATGTGAAGGCCATCCAAGTGAGGGTGACCTTGGTGAGAAGGAAACACCATGGCAGATGGACTGTATAAAACTCTTCATGTAGAACAAGCTGCAATCATTCACACTTTACAACACAACCTGAACCCTTATTTCCCCAAACAGAATTACAGAGGACTTGTATTTAAACTTAAAGAGAAGAACAAGTCACTGTCTTGGCTAAATTACAGTTTAACAGGGATGATTTCCACAGATTTCAGTTGGACTCTGCTGCCTAGAGGACTCCAGGGTCTCTGGAGGTCTAAACATCTTTTTTCAAATGAGCAAAGGTGGTTATCCTGAGAAGGTTTAGTCAACTCTAATGTATGCAAGAAGACAGACAATGTACTTTTACAGAACTGTGGCAGTACTCACCACACAGTAATTTAAACATGAACTGTCAAGAACACTGTCACTTCTGTGACTGCTACAAGTTAACTGTACGCAGTTCATACCTCTCCTCATTTAGTGGGTATGTTTCAAGGTTGAGTATTTGTCAACTCGGCAATTTTAGGCATTATATCTTATCAGATTTGTATCAACAGTTCGTAATTAAAAGATGAAGGCATAACAAACTAAAGTGTTTACCTGTCATGAGAAACCTGTAGTTCTGCTAATAGTTGATTTTTAAACCATTCATCAAAATCCACACTATCAAACAGTTCATAAGCAGCCAGTCCAATCGCATTATACACTGGGGAAAAACAATAGTTATGCTTATTGTTTGCTTAAATGCTGATTTTTTAATACTAAATAATCAGGTTTGTTCAATACTCAAACCACATTTTGGTAACCTGAACATAATAAAGAAAACAAAATTTAAGCACATCTTTCTTTAGAAAGCTTTATCAGATCATGGTGAAAGGAACTATGGGGGAAATTATTAGAAAAAGAAAGACACTACAGAAGAAAATAGATAGAAGCCAAAAGAACAATGAGGATCTTATTCTATCATCAAAGAGTGTTCCATTAGAAACAATTATTTTCTTTTGCCATAAAATCTCCTCACTAGTAAAATGGACAGAGTATCTCCTTGAATATACTAAAGGTAAATACTTGGCACAGCAGAAAGAACAGGACAGTAAAGAAGACTACTTGTTTCAGAAAAAAAAGCCAAAAATCAGTACATTTTTACATAAACATTTTCAAAAGTGAAGGCCAACATCAATGAAAGGATAATTAGGATTTTCCAAATGACTTTAAAAAAATCTTTCAAATTCTTCATGCAATTTTTGAGAAGTAAAACACATACACAAACGTTCTGTTACTTCAAAGACAAAGTAAAACTTAATTTACCAGCATCTTTAATCAGTATAGCATTGGTATCTTCCATGTTGGTAGATCCTACAAGTCAAAGTTAAATAAAAAAGTGTCACTAAAACCAGGAATGCAAGCAACTTTGCACTTAAATGCTTTAAGAAAGGAAGACATGAGTTAAGACTGCTCTCACTGCTTTTACTCAATTTACAAGTTCAGCCATTTCAGTCTTGACACTTTGTTCAGTGAATACATCAAAACCAAATCTCTGCTTTCACATTCTATTTCTGACTCACTTCTTTGGAGAACATTTTTAATAATAAATAGTGAACATTTTTAATAACAACATACACGTAAGTCAGAAGCAAGTATTTTAAATGAACAGACTCAAAACCTGCAAATTGCAGACAACTGTCAACCTCACAGTACTACATTCAAAATGGTCCTAGACCTAGTTCCCTGATTTTTTTATACATGTGTGCCTAAAAGTTAATATTTTGTGAATTTTTAAGAATTAATGGATTCTTCAGAACATCTAGTACTTCAACAGTAAATTTCAATTTGAAAACATGAAGAGCAGAAGAAAACCGCTAGGCGCCTCAGGAGAATTAAAAAGTACTGGTATACCTTTTAGCATGGTAGTATTAACTTATGCAATTTTTGGAAAACAAAACCACATGAACTGTGAACTCTGTTATAAGGAATTGTTTACTACTCCCCATATTACAGGACAACAAGCCATCCCAAAACCCACATACACAAAGTATTTTATGAACAGATTTGTGAAATCAGAAACAACTCTCAGAAAATGAGCATTTATTTAATTTTAATACAATGTAATGATCTTTTCTGATAAGCTTGAGTAAAATACAGTAACTCAACTAAGACAACCAGGAGAAACAACCTGAGCTGAAATGACGGGAAAAAAAAAGCCACTCCCACTTAAGAACTTCCCTGGCTATTATAAAACTTAGTTTATGGGCAAAGAATCATGAAGTAAAACAAAGAAAATATTAATCACTCCTCAACCTATGAATAATTCAGTCTTCATACAGAAAACCCATAAATTTCTAAAGCTGATTCTTCCGATTTGGAAAGTCATCTAGACTCTCAAAAATGACTGCCTAACTTAAACTTTTTCTTCTGAAGTTTTTTTTCCCCCCTCAAGATTTTGGCAGAGACACAGCATGAACTGCCTTGCAACATTTGATAAACAAGTTCCCACTCAAAAACAACCCAATAAATTAATTAAGCTTGTGGATCACTCCCAAGAAAGCCTGAAACGTCATGACATTAGAAATGCCACAACATTTGTCAATCATCTAGAATAGCTAAGATAAAACCCAAGAGCCTTTATGATGACCTCCTCCTAGATACACAACACACTCTGTAATGGTAGGTTTAGAAATAATTTTAGAATATTAACATGTCCTTTGAAAAATGCAGAGAGAACACACTATATAAAATTAGATGTTACAAGATCAAATTGTTTAATAGCTGACAAGAGCATGTTATGTATTTGTCCTGATTTATGGCAAATTTGGGAAGAAACTTCCAAAGGGGTCCCTCTAAACAATTCATACTTCCCTCTTTTTTTTTAAAAGAGCTTACCTTGTAGACTGTGAACCATTTCTAAAAGAACTGGGGTAAGAGTCTGATTATATTCATGAAAAATATCAATGAAAAGAACTTCTGTGCACGGCTGAAAAATTAAAATATTAGTTAGAATCTATTAAAATAAAGGCAATTAAAATAGATTTTATGCTAAAATTTTAAGTGCTGAATACCTTGAACCGAAGGTCAGAATTTAAAACACAATATATAGTAGCAAAATTAATGTTACAAGAAATATCACTCTACTACACATTGTGCATAATTCTAGCAAGAGTTTGATGGCTGCATCTAAATCAACCAGTTCTGAGACAGAAGAACAATGAATCTGTGGACTGAAACAGCTGGTGCTGCACCACCTGTGACCACACTGTAGGTATGCCACAGGATGTTTTTGTGCTGGCTTATTGGCTGTAGGTCAGGGACTTGGATTGAACTCCCTTTTACAACCAGAACATATTATATGCACCACCCTGAGTTTTTTCTTTAAAAATAAAAGTAATCCAGAAAAAAACCTTGAGATCTCTCTGCAAAGCAAACCCCATCAGTTACAGTTAGAGATACAAGACAACAGGATTTTTTCTGATCTGAACTAAATTAATTGATGTAATAACTAATTAATCAATATAATTAACTAATAAAGATGCATCTGGCACTACCTTTACTTGTCATGTCTACTAACAAAGTCATAAGTGGTTACATCAGTCATCAGTTTAAAAAAGAGAGAACTTCTGCTGGCTTTAACCAGATGCTACATAATCCAAATGCTGAAGCAAATGCTTTTCCCTCCCTCCTAAAATATCAAGTGCACAGATTCCCATGTATTTCAGCAAGTTTGAACACTGAAAAAAGAACAATTAAACTTTACTAAATCTGAAGAAACATAAGGATTTTATTTCAAGTATTATCTGTCTTGGTTACAAAACTATCAAGAATTGCATTCAGGAATGTTTAAGGGGTTTCTTTCAAATGGAACACTTACTCTGAGACTGTATTTCCAAGAATCTCCTCCAGTCTCTTCTACAGCTATTATTTCCAAAAGAAAAGAAAAAAGTATTATTTCAACTATGGTTCAAACAAAGTTTAATGTTAGGATAAGAGGATATCATAGACTACAGAGAAATCTTTCATTACAAAAGAATGTCTAGAGGTAATATTTGTCCATGTAAGAAGACTGCAAAGAATAAAACGGCCAATATTGCAGTAGGCAACTTGTCGAGAAAATGTGGACATGAAGCACTTATACAAACATCTAATTACACTATATCCAACTATACAGCATGTTTCTTACTGAAGCTTTCTGGATCCTCTTCCCACATGGTCAATTCTTCCTTCGTCAGCAGGAAATAGTGAGTGACTAATCTCCTACATATTTCCATTAGTGTTGGGTACGTGAAAAAAGCTGTCTTTATCTTGTGCGCTTCAAGAGTTTCAGGACTGCTGTCTGAAATAAAACATGAAGATTTCAGATTACAATTAAGTGGCTTAATGATCAAAGACTAGTCTAGTAAAACCAGAAAAAAGTCAATCAACAAAAAATCTTATCGTCTTGGAAAAACAGAAAAAATGTATTTTCATAGCAGACTTTAACTGACTTTCAGCTGGTAAGACAGGTTTTTCAGCAACTAATCCATTCTGACATGTATCAGTACGTATATAAAACTTTTTTCAAATTCATAGAGAATGCTAATTGTTATCTAGTCACTGCCACATGTAAAATCAATGTGAAAGGCTGAGGTGTTTTTTAAATTCACACATACAGCAGTGTAAGAAGTTTAAAAATGAAACAAAGCACAAAGCAAAACAAATTAACTCCTTCATTGAACTGCATCTCCAATCCTCTGTGTTTCTGTATTTCATTGTACTGGTATTAGTCAATTCCAGAAAAAAGAGATTTTATTAAACATATCTCATGGGAAAGATGAAACTTTCATCAACAAACTAGTTGATGAAAATAAACCAAATTCTATACACCTCAGCACTTTTTAAAATTAGTTTAATGGAAATTAAAACAACCAAAAAAGCAAATATATTTGTGCTCCTTTTGCATTTAAAATTCCTCTGGAATGTCATTATTAATACACATGAATACTTTAAAAGTTAAAATAACAATTATCAGTATGGAGGCAGCAACATACATATTTCAGCAATTATTAAAACATTAATAAAGGAGTATTAACTGTTGAGAATAGTTAGCAAAATGTTTCTCAAGACAAAAAATTATTTTAGTAAATAGTAACAGTACCTTCAACGTTTTTGGATGGCTTGTATGCATAATTTTTTACAATCATCTTAATGAGATTCATGCATTGTACAATAAACTGCTCAAATACAACTCCTTCACCAGCTTCTGTGAAAACATAGCTTACAGAGAACTCCAGTGATCTCTGAATCAAAGTAGTGAATGAGAAAGGATGTTGATCCAAGAAGTCCAAAAGCTTTAAAAAATGGAAGCAGAAAGAGAAATCAAAACACAGATCAGTATCAATTGGTAATGAAGCATAATTTAAGAGCAAAACTCTTGATTTGGGTTCAATTTTTTTTTTTTAAGTATGAGGAACAATACCCATTTTCAAATGGACCAGCTTGCTAGCAGTAAATAAAACTTATCAGCCATACTTAAAACAGTGAGTATTTCAGCAGATAATTCATCCCTATTCGAATTGGTGTAAGCAAAAAGGATATATAAATTCCCCCCCAACACACCACTGCAGTACAAGCACTTGCTTCCTCAACCTGGGTTTTTTAATTAGTGATCTAAAATACACTGATGGATTCCTTTAATCTCCCTTATAACTGCAAAATGCCTAAATGCATATTCTTGCATGTGAATTTCTATAGGCGGTAGAAAGTCTAGTTTCTCTTAAGGTCTGTGAAAAAAGAGGCACATTTGCAATCTAAGTTCTATGACAAAAATAATGTGTCAGAGCATCTTCAGGCTCAATTTTGGTGAAGCTAATAGGTGCTTTTTACTTCTGATAACTAGGCTGAACATTTAAATTATACCCATGGCCTCTAGACAGAATCTGAAAACAATGGGAACTCAGTAGATTTTATAACTTGAAAAAAGAGCAAAAAACAAAAACCAAACAAACAACCCCACAAAAAAAAAAAAAACAAAAAAACCCCAAAAAACCAACCAGACCAAGTGTCTATGTTAAAATTACCTTCAATACAATATGCATTTAACAGTTACAGAGAATCAGCTGACAAGTCCAAGTATCACACTCTACAAGCCTCACAAGGCAATAGAGTAGGTTGCTTGTTTTCTTTTGATTAGTTAGTGGCCAGTAATCCCAAAGAACTAACAAAGCCATAGAAATAGTTATCTAACTGCCTATAAAAGATGAAAAGCATATCTCTTCTTTATTCCTTAACACCACTAACCATTGATTTACTAACGCTTCCAGAACTCCTCTTTAAACAAATTCTAGCTAAATAATTTATATACAGAATGCACTTAATTTTTTTGAGCTAAGAAAATGTATTCTTCGCTGCTGCAACTTACATCAGCATGAGCAAACAGACTTTTCTTCAAAAACACAACTCATAACAAAGAAGTCTTAAGTTGCAGTACCTTCCATTTCTTTGAAAAGTCTGAAACAGATTCACTTTAAGGCACATACGTGTCTGCATGGGGGCTGCTCCTCCAGAACCAGAAACTGTATAGTAACTGAATGAGATTTCACTTACCACTTTAGTGAACAGAATTATGGTCTTTTCTAGACGATCTCTGCATATACTTTCTGCTCTTACACTTCTACCTGGTAAATCAGACATTTCACGACTATTATTTTTTAGACTTTCATTTTCTTTCTGGATAGCTAAGCTTTAAATAACTAACACTGAACAAGAACTTATTTTTATTGTAGTTAACAGATTCAGCTAAGCCTGAAAGTTCTAGGGCAAAATAAATTCAAGTCAAATTCAAGGTAATGAGTACTGAGAATAAAAAAAATCATAAACTGCTTCTCTCAATGGTAGTGAAATTCACTGTACTAATCAGGCTATAACAATTCTGACATTATTACAGAAAATTCATTGATAAAAGGCATTAAAATAATGCAAGCAAATGCTAGTATAGACAAAAAATAATTATTTATTGAAAATATAAAGATGTTCTTTAAATAAAACTACTACCACATACAATTATGTGCTTTTCTAGAAACTCTATCTTAAAGAATAATTTATTATGGACATTAGAAAACATTCCAAATTGGGAAAAAAACAGACAAAACTTTCCTAAAGCTAAAGAAAAACCACAAAGGGCCATATTGCAGGCACACAGGCAGAAACATGATACAATAGACGTAAACACTAATCTTGTAAGGTCCTTGTACCTGCTTTTGCAAAACAATTTACTGATTAGAAAAGTGCAAATGGGAACATTCAGCTCAGTTCTTGTCCTAGGACACAGAAACCCTAAAGTCCTCATATTCTAGGGGACTATAATAAACATCAAACTTCAGTACGGGATGGCCTTCAATTTCTTCTCCTCAAATTCTGCACCTTTCTTGTCAAAAATGAAAGAAGAGCCAGAAGGAGCCTGACTGTAGCATAGTGGAAGTGGCAAATGGGAACAGTTTCCATCTCTTCTAAAAATGGGGATCAAAGCCCAAATCAGCCCCCTTATCGAAGTACAGGTTCCCGAACCCAGGAACTTCATCAAAATATCAAAATTCCACATAACTTATTTGAAAAAAAATTGTTCCTATTCAGTTTAAAATCTATTCTCATAAAAACATGTTGTTGAAGTATGAATCAAATACAATTTTGGTGTGATTTTAGCCCATTGACACAAAAAGACATTTTTCTGAATTCTTCTTTGATAGTTTCAGCAGCATTTAAAGAAATAGTTTTGACTTATACAAAAATACCTTGCAACTAAATGTTTATTGATGATGCACTAGCCTGTATATTTGCATTCAGGTTCTAATGTTTAACAATGAAAAATACTCAGATACTTACTGCACTCCAGAAACTGTTTCAGCCGTTCAAATACGGCATGCAGAAAACCCTGAAAAACAAACATGTCTTTGAAAGATGAAGCTTATTCTGCACTGTATTATGAGAACATCTGAAATCATCACAAAAGATTTCTAATCTAGAACTAGAAACGCACTCACCATCACCTCTGCATTCCAATGAGGTTCTACAAAGCCATGGACTGTTAGTTTCCGAAGCACTAGGAAAAAAAATTACTTGTGTAGCTATTTATTAGCTTTTGTTTCCACAAATTTCAGAACACAATTGCAATTCAACTTTCCATGCCTTTCTTTCAACTCAATGCTTTAAAAAATATATACAGTTTTAGGTCCTGGATGCCTCATCCATACCTAGCATTCACCTTTTTGAAATTACTTTAAAATACACCTTGTGTAAATCATGAAGAAAACTCCAAGAATTACTCAATCAGGAAGAATTCTGCCAAAACTCTAAGTATTCAAGTCCTGAAAGATCCTGCAGTGGGAAAAGGGCCAAGTACAGTCAAGTAAGGTCCAAAAGCCACTTGTAAATTCTCTCAGGGTTATCACTGCCAGTAATCCAGAAAAGCACCATGTTGCATCTTCTGAAACAATTCAGGACATGTATTATCTACATTGCAAGCACTGCATACAAAAATCTCGGTTGTTCAAAGCAGCCAACTACTCAGGATATGCATTTACTCCACTCATAAGCCTTTGAGCACCAACCTGAGACATAAACTAACTGCTAAGGCTAGCTTTTTGCTGGACACAGGGCAAACTTAATGGAATGAAACTTGTAGCTCTGCTTCCTCAATGAAGTGCTAAAGACATGCAAGCTTAAATTACAACACACGTAAGAAAGCATCCTGTTTTGCTGCCCACTTTCCAAACTCCTAGACATTGACTTCTTACAACATGCGCAGTGGAATGCACAGCTTCTCACATACTGAAAAACAAGACTACTCCCTTTCCCTTTCCCATGAGCAATCCTCCTCCTCCCTTGCTAACAGCACAGGTAGAATAAACCAAGAATAGAGTTATTCCCAATGGGCATGGTTTTGTTAGAGAATGGGAACTATTTACCAAAGAAGTTCTACACATTCCCTGTGAAGAAAGTTTTTTCATTCCTCACACTTAAGATCATTCTATAATGTTTACCTTTCAACGACAACAAGGTCCTTTCTAGTGAATTTGCAGCTGCAGCTTCATTCCCTGTACAAATCTGCTGCAGGAATGTATCTGTATGATGATTCCACAAGGAGCAGGTAAAGCTGTAAATACTTGATGTAAGCTGAAAAAGGAAGATCAAGAATATATTTTGTTTTCTGAATTCTGCTATGCCATAATACATCACTAAATT
>WBND01000313.1:716782-733371 GCA_013398595.1 Tychaedon coryphoeus | reverse complement strand
ACAAACAGAATAAAAAAGTTTTCTCAGTTATGGTAGCCCTTAACAGCTTCATAATTGCAGATTTCTGTACTTAGTCTGCTATACCTTGTACAAATGGAGTCAAAAGCACATGACCTGTTTATTTAGTTGCTTTGACTGAGTAAAGGTCACTAATGGTCCTATTTACAAGTCAGTCTTCAATGCCTCAGACTGATGGTTAAAATTTCATCTTAGTAATTACACAGAAATTTCTACATAGAAATTTCTACATAGAAATTTCTACATAGATAAATAGGTAAATATCCATAAACAATCTTCATTTTCAGTGCTCACTCTTCCCTTTAAAATGAAGGAATAAACTAAAATTTCAAAAATTCAAGAGTAACAGGTTCAGAAAAAAATTTTAACTCAATAAATTCAGTTAACTGTACTACATCGTTGCCCAACTCCAAATGCATTTGGAGATGCACGGCCTGCAGTTGAAGTTACATCTGTTTCCTAATCAATGGATTTTTATAGTGGAGTATGTAAGCTGAATGACACAAGATCTTGCATTTGCATTCACATCTTGCCTTTCAATTAACCCAAAGAGATGGCCTGGAAAAACCTCAAACACATTCCTGCTGATGATAAAAAACTACAATATGGTAGTATAGAAGTCTAAACCCCAGTATTTTTTAAAGACTATATTGACTTAAGAATTCAGAATACACTTCCAAAAAAACTCTGTAAATTCCTAGAAAAGATCATGTACATCATAAGGCTGATATGCAGATTCTATGTTCCATGTTCTGTAGATGAAGATCTGCATCTTTACACAAATTAAGTTAATGGTCAAGCTGTAAGCAAAATTAATAAAGGTGTCAAACATCTCACCCAGAAACTGACTTCCAGTTATTCCATAGTACACAGATACCCACAACATAAGAGCACTTCTGTTCCAAGGGCAGACATTTAAGTCCACAGACATACTATTAATGCCAGCTAAACTCAGAGAGAAGCAAGGATGTACAATACAGAGCCTGCATGCTCTACAATACTGCATTACATTACTTACATCATAGAAAAGCTTCCTATCTGCAGCAAGCCGTTTGGATGCCAGGGTCTTTGTAACATGGTAAAACGTAAGCAGCGCCCTGTGTTGTTGAAGATCATCCTGCACCTTCACAGACTCTACAAGAGTGGGTATAAGTTCTGGCCACTGCCTTGGGCAGTCCACTCTGGCAACTTTAGCAATCAGTACAGAGATCTGAGTCGCTATCTGAAAAAAAAAAAAAACAAAACACAAACACCACTAAGTCAAAGCGCATTTAGAAAATTAATAATGATGAGATCCACAGCAAAATAAAACCTGAACCAAAAAAGACTAGTATAGATTGCTAGGTTTTTGTGTACTTTTTCTGAAGCTGTTAAGTTTGCTGAATGCAAATAAATGTGGAGAAAAAACATTCTATTTTATGTTTGTAGCAAGTATTTACATAAAATACTAAACTTAATACCTTGTTTAAATTTTACATGAAGAGCAGTAACTATATTTATCCTAGAAATTATATAAATGAAGAAACAAATATTTGGGAACCACTTTTTACCCAGTGATCCTTTATATCGCTTTCTATGAAAGTACACTGCTGAACACATATCACCCCTAATTCTGCTCGACCTGACTTTTAGATAGAGCCATTCCAAGCCCCAGGCACACTTATAGGCAAGCCTAAGCCCCATCACAGTAACTGTAACTGAGACTCTCTCTTGCTCCAGATCTTCAGAACCACATGCCAGGGGCACCTGCACCACTCATACTATCTGCCTTGAGCTGCTAGGCCCAAATCCCACTCACACCGCTCTTGCCAGCAGCTGGAACCTGGTCCTTGTAGCACACAGGCATGATGAACAGAGTGAGATTACACAGCAAGATGGCGAAGGGATGTAATCAGAACACAGGACAGGCCATGGTCATCAGGCACAGGGCTTCTTCAGACACAGGTACAGACCACCTCTGGTTTACACGACTGGCCCTTCTTATGCCCTCTTTCTGCCTATTCCACACTTGGCTGCTGTGAAACTCCCTTCCCCCAAACATTCCTTAACATATTTTGTATGATCCCTCAAATATAAAAAATTTCATATTCTTGTTTTCCCTGTTCTTATTCCACCCTAACTGAAAAGGCCCGAGTGAAGCAGACACTCTCTCCTTCAACACACTAGAAAAACCACACTTCTGACTGAGTAAGAAGTCACCTTCTTAGGCTACCACAAGGAATCCAAGCAATTCACAGGCCTAAGGAGGATACAGCTATGCCCTTCTTCTTTTCTCCTTCCTGACCTGTTTCATCTGGAGTTTGACAATCCCACCAAGTTTTCTGCAATATTTATTCCTATGATGCTGCTTAGTGAGAAGAATTGCTTCAGGAAAACAATGTCAATATTTGCAAGAAAAAGCTGGGAGTCCTATTTATTACCAGATCAAATAACTGGTTATCCCCTCTATCAATTGACATGGGGAACAAATAAATTCTTCTCCAGATACAATACAAGAAAAGCAACCTCCCAGGAAGACCAAAAGTAATTTTGAGAACTGGCTTTTTTAAATGACAAGAAAGAAGAAAAAATATTTGCTGTCATACATTTGAAGAAGTATTTTGTTCCACTGTTCCCCCCATATGCTGAATATCTTCAGAGGGCATGGAAATTATGCTCTTAGCAAATGCCATGTTCTCTCTTTCTCCTCCACCTCCCCTGGAAGTCAATTTGTACCATCACATCTCTGTAATATGTCTATTTGTCACTATTTTGTATTGTTTTCCTTTCTATACAGGAGTCATAATTTTTTCTGCCTTCAGTGATGCAAAAAGCACAAACAGATAGCAACTGTGTTATGAACTATCTGTGCCTGGAAAAGTGCAGTTATCAGGAACACAGGATATCAAAACTCAGACATATCAAGCAGGCTGGGAACTAAATGGAAGATTCCTCTGAAAGGACACTGCAGGATACCTACAACAGAGATTGGGGAACAAGGGGAACGAAAAGGATATGGACGCTGTAAACATATTTCACTATCACACATAATTGTTCGGGCAATTACTTGGACTGTTGCCATAAAAAGAAACAAAAATCTCCACATTTTAAAAAATTACATCCCAAAAATGTCATAAGGACACACATATCAAAACATGAAACCACTAGTCTTTAAAATTTCAGTTAAAAAGGTTCAAATCTCAACTGCAACTATGGGCAGAGAACTCCACAAATGTTCATCAGTAGTATATATTTTTAACTACAAAACATGCTATGCTATCTTAGCAGACAAATCGATGAAATACTTATGAATGTATAGAAAAACTATTGATTTAAAGTTTTAATTGTTTTACAAACAATTCGGTTAATATTAGAGTTTTATAATTAATTTACCTATTTATACGTGCAAAAACCATACAAACTTCAAAATTAAATATTTGATAAAGTATATGCTGTCTAGTAGAAGCATAAATGACACACACTAAGCTTTAGCTTGACATACTTCATAGTTTGTTTTGTGCTAAAATACAGAAACAAGTAGTATTTGGTCATATTGCTTACATTGACACTGTATCTGCATAACAAATCTTGAAATCTTTATATGCATTTTAAAAAAATGGCATTTGCAATGAAAATTTTTAACTCTAGCCAATATTGCCCCAAAATTTCACATGGGCTTCTACGAAGACTAAAATACCATAATTTTGATAAATTGCTCTAATCCTAAAACTTACATTAATCTTGTCAAAAAATCCTGAGAATTTAGAACTGTCTGCAGAACACAAGTTTATTTCCAATGCCTTTTCTTTTTAATCTTTACCTTATGCTTATCATTTCTGTATTTCCTTGACAAAGCTATTCAAAATATTAGCAAATACCTACTCACAGAATCTTATATGATGAAAAAGTTAGCAGAAGTAAGATTGATCCATCTAGTATGGGCATATTCTGCGCCCCCAACATTTTTTCTGTACTCAATATAATAATAAATTCTTATTCTAATCAAAATCACAGCTTACAATTAGTCACTTCATGAAAGAAAAGACACCATCACACTGAGTCTTTATTAACTTATTTAAATTCACTAATTCTGTCACTAGACATGTGACAGCAATACTGTCTCAGTGGGTTTATACAGCAGCAATCTCAACAGCTCATTCCTGTTATGCCACTGCCACACTTCCTTGTATGGCCACACTGGGAGTCAGGTAAGAGAACAGACACAGCTGAAAACACCAAAAATCCTTCAGGGAAAGCTTATTTCTGAGCTACATCCATTCCCTGAACCATTTCACCAAATGACTGGGCAAACAGCAAGAGACAACAAACCGCCACTGAAACACCAAAAAAAAAAACAAACCACAGAGACAAAACATATTGTTTCCAACCAAAGTGGTCCTATAATTCAATGAATTATGATCTGTGGCAAAAGATCTCACTTCAAGATCTGTCTGGAAAGCAATATTTAAACTGTAACTTTATTATAAAAATCAAATACTTTGTAAAGAAAGAAACCAAGCTATCTATCAATACAAGCATTTTTTGAGAGAGTAATAAACAATCACCACTAACCTGATTCACTGGCTCATTAAAGTTGGTGATAAGTCCAGCACGCAATGTAGTTTTTTCTTCTTCAGAAAGAGCGCTGCCAGGATATATTTATTAAAATATTATTTATTTTCAATTAAAAAACTACTATCAATTAATATGTAATTATCAAAAACACTATCAAAACTAAAAAAAGAACATTCTTGTTTTTCTACTATCTCAAGTATCTAAGAAGAGAGGGAACAGTGAAAAAAATACTCATAAGGCATTTTAGTCTCATGCTTTGAGACCTGAAGTGACCTTTTTAAAGATAAATGGCAAAAGAGAATTGACAGAGTGAGATACACAGATATAGAGTGAAAAAATTCAGAACTGTACAAAATACAAATGAATTGCTCATAGACAATTGTTATGGAGTTACTACTGCCAGAATTGAGGCTTTGAATGTGATTTGCCTATGTGTACTAAAGGACAATGGCCAAAAAATGTCCAGAATAAGGCAATCACCATATCAGATAACAGCTCTTTCTGTAAAAGCAGTCTATTAGAAATCCTTTTCTATAAGCAAGTAATATATTTATACTTAAAAGTACAGATCCCATGAAAATTAGACCTGTGTGTGAAAAGTATGCTAATATGCTCTCCATAAAATGCAGGGGAAAATAGTGAGCAGGGCAAATTCTAAGCCATAAAAGCTAATTTTCATTTGAGTGCAGCATTGTGGTATCTTAATATTTCATTTTCAGTGACCTCTATCAGTTTAAGACTACAAGCTACAGTATGATATCACTCCTATATTACTTCAGACTTTGAATGATTCACACAATTTTCTTATTATTTCCAGGCAGGAAACACAACACACTGCTTTAAAAAAATGTTTTGTTGGTATTTATAGATTATATTATCAGGGAAAAAGAAAAACCAAACCAAACCAAAAACACCAATACATTTTCATTTACTGATAGCACCTAGAAAGCTGCTGCTTCTTCATAAAAAGCCTGTAAGTTATCACCCAAGGTTGCTCAGACAGGAGTTTCACCTAACACTGCAATGACTAAGAAGCATGCACGCAAACATCACATCTCAGTGAAGACTAATGGCTGGATATTAAGATTAAACACACCAACACAACCACTTCCTCTTGTCTGACCTCAGGCACAGATATTAACCACCTAGTTTTATAAAATGAGATTTAAAATGATGTCTAAAGCTCCCTAAAGCATAAGTTTCACACTAATCTAGACAAATACTAAATATGAATCTCAAAATAAGAATAGAGGCAGAATTGCCATAAGAATAAACATTTGCAAAAATATTCTAGATTTCACTTTCCCTTTAGCCCAGCACAAAACACAAGTACTCACCACTTCCTACACCAGACTTAGCTTTTGAAGTATATTACAAATGGGGGGCAATTCATTGCTTCACTGGTGACTCAGAACTGTACACTTAGTCTTATTTTCCAAGGTACTGTAGCATTCAGATTTTATTTTTTAAATTAAGACACAGGCTTTAAGATTTTTTCTGCATAAAATTATATTACGCCTAAAAATATTTTGGTAAAATATAGAGAGATTTCTGCAACAGTAAAAGCTTTTCTCCATGTAACTATTTAATTTATTAATCTAAACCCACAAGGTGACGTTCCAGAAAAATAAATTTTTGTGCGATTTTGGGTTCTTTTTTAATGTGAAAATGCAGTATGTAATTTCCACACATACAGGCATCCTCTAAGTGGCTTCTAAAACCTAAAAGCTCCTATTAATAACATTTTTAAATCTATACTCAATTAAATGTAGATTGTATAATACCTCAGTTTCAGAGACAATAGAAAACACCTAAAATCTGGTTTGTAAAGAAAAAAAAACCCTGTTTATATGACTTCATTTATTTTGTGGGCTCCTAAGACCCCTGGCCTTAAACACTTTTTCATAATTATAATTATATTAAACTGATCATATGCACAGTCCAAGAGCAGCAAGGATTCAGTTCATTACCTACTGTAAATAAAAATGCTGTAACTAAGTTTTTGCCATTGCAGACCAAACAAAGGAAAGAAAATAAATAGATTCATGAGGATGAACACCTCAAATACATAGGCTTGTGATAAGCAAAACTGGAAAACAGTAATGAAAAAAAAATATCTAAGAAATCAGTGCCAATGCAAGTGTCACACAGTGACGGAGCCCCTAAGGGTTCGCCGGACCATGGGTGGAGGAATTCAGCGTTTGAACAACACAAGAGTGACATCTGCAGGAGAACAGGGACACCCTCAGCCCCCGAAGCAGACACAGACCCACCCTCAGCCCCCGAAGCAGACACAGACCACCAACACTGCCCTCAGCCTCCCCTGAGGCCTTGCAAGAAAGGCAATTCAACAGTTCCATCCATAAAAGTCATAGGCAGGCAAGAAATTAGGAAGAATGTGGATCACTCAGCCAGTTATTTCCCTTCAGCATTGAACTATGTGTGCCCAAAAATTAAAACAACTTCTTCTATGCGTGAATTTCTAAGTACTATCTACTATCCTGTAGTCTTTTACAAGTTGCAAGTTCAACATTACTTTGATCTTTCTCTGTGTGTTCGTGGTATGGAGAAATATACATACAAATACTTAAAAAATTATTTTCAAGCTTTTTTTAAAAAGTCTGATATTACAGATTTGGATTTCTGGCTTATGAGGAGTCATCACACAAGTAAAAACATATATTTAAAAAGCTTTGTTAAAGTTGCTAACATGGTAATCAAATAACAGAACAAAGTCCACAAGGGATACAAAAGTAATTGTCTGTAAAATCAAAAAACATGTTCAACTCTTGAATTCAAGACAAATCACTTTTTAAAAAATAAAAAATACAAAATCATCCAGCTTTTGAGGAGGCTGACAACAAATTTCAAAAGAGAAGGCCAAATTGTGCCTGAGAAGAGTCTGTGACAACTCTAGACTCTTCACCACAGCAATATGAAAAGCTGCCTGAAAAAGCAGGAGGGAGGAAGTTCATAGGCTTATCCTCAAAATCACTCTCACTGGAAAATGTGGTTTTTAGCCTAATCTGTACATCAAAACGTGCTTTGACGTACTACTACGGATGGAGAGGAGACAGCTGCTGAAGTGACACACAAGATGAAAGAGAAGAATTTTGCAAAGACAACAAAAATGCAGCCACTACAATGAAATCTTCAAAAAATCATGACATTCGAAGTACAATTGGTTCACAAAATAATTCACTTAAGAATTTAGTTTAAATCAGGATTTCTCAAAATGACATCAACATATTCTAAGAAAAACATGATCTGGGTGAGTTCTGAAAAAGTCACATCTCACAAATTTAGAAAGAAAAACAGTTGGACATAGACTAAAGATTTAGTACATGTTACTCCATTAACATCCTTAACAGCAGCCAACAATTAAAAAAATTTATTTTATACTTTAACTGCATTAAATTAGTGGCAGAAAAATTGGAAATAGGGAAAAATAGGGTTGCACTGGAAATTTAATATAGATTTAACCCACAGAATCTTTAATAGCCAAGTAAAATTTATTTCTAAAATTACATTTAATTTAAAACTACAGGAAAACTACATTGAAAGATTTTTACTTAATTTTTACCTCAAATAGTAAAATTCTAGTCTTTACTTCTGCAAGAAATAAACCATGCTTTTTTCTACCAGAAATGCTACTGGTATCTAAAAATAAGCATTTCACACAAAAGACAGGGAAGTATATAATTCCATGGGTTATATATTAAAATGGAACTTTTTGGAACTTTTAAGTAAATTACATGGTACTCATGGAAAGTGCTTATATTTCTCATCTGTTTTGGAGACTTCTTTGTCATGCATTATCAGAACCCATATATCAGAACAACAAAAAATAAAGACCAGAACTTCTCAGTATGGTTATTACTGCCTCTTTCCCACGTACATACTCAATATGAATCAGCTTAAATAAAACGGGTCTCTCACTTTCCAAGAGACTGGCTATCTTTCACTTCTGATACTACCAGTAAATCCAGGTCTTGCTGTTGTAATCCTTACTGCATCACCTCAAAACCTATTATCTGTGAAATAGCCTTCTAACGCAGTTCTCAGGAGTAAATAATGAACAGAGTCATAGAAGTAATATAAAGACAAAATGTTTTGTCAGCAAGTCCTGAAGTTTGAAGCATGTTGTCAGTTTCAGCATAAATTCTAAAGTAACTTCTATGACCTAAGGATCTACTGTTTTTCTGGCCTGGCAACCATAACAAAGCCAACTTTAAGACAGTTAAGTGGAAGAACTCAAAACTTACTGTGGTGCAACCCGTCTCCAGTAGCGATCAATTCCATTTTTAAAGTACAGCACAGCTAACCATCTTACATTCACATCCAGGCTATGATTTGTAAAGATATTCTGTTTACAAAAAAAGAAAAAAAGTTAAGAACTGCTCAAGACACCAATGCAAGACAGAAATTGTATCAACACATGCCCTCATACATGTAGGAATACACACACTTCCATGATACGTGTGTACATAAACAAAAAGCCTTGATCATCATTTGACAGAAAAGTGAAAACACTGAGCTAAGCATAACTTTTTAGAGATTTAAAAAAAAAAATGTTTATCAGCAGCCCAAATCCGGATTTATTTACAAAAAACAACATAAATGGCAAATGTATTGGTAATCTTGTCTGTCAGACAAGGAAATATAAAGTAAAAATTACTAGAATCAAACAATTTTTACATTCTTTAATAACACAGCTCTCATAAGTTTGTACCACCGCAGAATACAGGATAACTCCTTATTCTAGTTAGAATCCAGTCTTCAGGTTATTTATTCTTTATGTTCTCATATGCCAAGAACCACCCTCTCTACCAATACTATTTGTAAAACATCGTAGGCCTGCAATTCTCAAATTCAACTATGCTTACTCTAGGAAATTAGTTTCTACCAATAAAAAGCTATAGATAGATACATATGTATGCATGTATCTATATAAGCCTTTATAAATCTGTATGTACATGCAGACAAACACAGAGGAGTTATTTTGTGCTGTAATGTTGTAAAGTTAACCAACAAAGAGAAACTAAAATAAAGGCAGGTTATTGAATCTCAACATGGGTACTACTCTGAACAGCATCTCTCCTCCTGTTTTCTACTGCATCAGATGGATCCTTCTCAAAGGGTGAGACATCATTACTCCCTCCTTTAGGAAGCACATATGTGTGAGCTCAGTGTTCTTGCATACAGTGCACTGCAGAAAGAGTGCACCACGTGTATTTATTGCTTTTAGAAGTCCAGTATGAAGGGACCAGAAAATGCAGGGATTCTGGTCAAAAGCAAAAGCATCTGCTACTTTTGGGCACCATGCCTGCAGACGTATAAACAGATCTTTCAAATGAATCAGCACTGTAGAAACCCAGGACCTCATTTTCACTACGAATTCAAAATCTAACTTTCTCTCAAAATCTACTTCCATTAATAGTAGCATCTTTCTAGAGGTAATGGCCAACCAAAAAAAAAAAAAAAAAACTAACGCACTCCAATCACTAGAAAGTAAACACTTACATGCCAACAATGATATCAACCTCAAAATTAGCAAACTGTAGAAAAATATCAGAAAGGTGGTAACCCACCAATAAATACAATACAACATGAAAATGACCCGTATGTAATATGCCCTCCTTCCCCAAAGCTCCTTTAGAACACAGACTAATATCTAAAGGACTTGATCTTTCCCAAATGCAACTTAGGCATATTAAAGTACACACAGGTAACTTCAAACACCACTTCCATATCATAAAAAAACATTCCAAAATAAATGAAACATGGAAAATCCAAACTACTCATACTGCAAATTTCATTCATCTTACAAACAACTATTCCTCTCCTTGCTAAAATATCTTGCAGAAGTAAAACTTCCACAGATAAAAACACCTTGAAACTAGACCAGGCCGAGATAAAAAAGGAAAGACCAAAGAATCTACACAAAAACAAGTAGAACTCCTCTTTATACTCTGTATATTCATATGAACTTCCTAAAACATGAAGTATTTAATATAACACAGTAATGCTGTCATAGAAATAACAGGAATGAAGCCAATATACAAACTGATGTAACTTGTGCAGAAGTTCTTTGCAAAACCATCCAATTTATCTCTGAATCAAAGAGATATATGTAATACCTTCAAAAGTGAAACACAGAAAAGTGATGAATGCAACACCACTAGGTACTAAAAACGGTAGGATCAAAGACAAATGTCTCATGCTTCTTTATGATTTTCTCTGTTCTGATTTTCCCAGAAGCAAGTGTATCCCACAGTAAATAATTTCATTACTTGCCACATCCCACAGATATCAGCTGTCTTACCCACTCTCCATTTACATTTACCTTTAAGGGTGCTTCCCTGCACCCCTTCCTGCTCCACCAAGAAGGTGCCAACTATTTTCTCTCCCAGACAGCCCACTTGTCATGACTATGTTAAAAAGAGAAGTAGACACTTTAATTGTTTAGTTTGGAAGACTCTGTTGATGTTTCATACTTAAAGAATGGCTGATATGGCCCAAACAAATCCACCTAACCACATAAAAGGAATTATCAGCATTTGATCCTCTTTGATAAAGCATCTAAGCCCCTGAATTTTTAGCCCTTACATTTAAAATTAACTCCTATTTCTTACAGTTACACCTGTGAGTGCCCAACTTGTCTACAGCTGAGGTGTAAGGTCTCAAAGCAAACATCCAGAGAAAAAGAAGTCACTAGTGGTAATCTCTGCTGTTTACTATCAAGATCATCTACTACCACAACTACACTCCAGCAAAGGCAGTGCATAAAGGGAAATTTGACAGCTCAAAGTATCTTCTACCCCTTTCCCTAAATCCTCGGGCTTGCCTTCAACTTTCCAAACGAATGAGAGAAAAGAACCTGTCACCCTACAAATCTGAATCATTCAATCTATGCACTGAGGACAGATGTTTGTTGAAAAAGCATTTGACCCGCATTTTTAAGACTATTATAAACATGTATAGATATTGGAGAATAACAACAGAGTTAACTTCCAAGTGTCTTTGCTGAAACAGTTTCATTTCCCTTTTGTCATCACTTTGACCATATTAATGCATCCATCTCACCAACGGTCAAAGTACTTCTAGAAGTATTCACCTTCCCCATTTCAGGATCTTACTACCACAGCCAGTCAGCTAACCTTTGTGGGAGTGTCCCACCACTAACAAAAATGAAAGCAATCCCAGAGAAGTATCACACAATGCAATGGAAAGCATGAGGGAATTTCTATTAAAATGTTCATAAAGCATCACCTCCACAAAAAAAGAAAATGTTATTACTGCTTTGGTATATAAAAGGGTCCCTGCCTCTTGTGGTAGTAAAGGCAATTTCTTTGACAAGGGCCCTCTTGGCCTCCTACCATCTGCAATTCCTAACAAGTCAATAAAAGATTTAGCACTACTGCCCACTCATACTGCTAGAGGCTGCATTTCCACCTTCTGAATGCCTGGGAAAAGAGCTCATTTTGAGACACAATGGTGACAATGCCTATCACTGCCATATCCTACCTCCCATACTCTTCAGCATAAGGATTCTAGTGGCTGGATCATGACAACTCAGGGCTTCTCTCAGCCACAGGTCATGGTTCAACTGTGCTTTTAGAGACCAGTACTCAAGATTATTCAGTTTACTTAGTAGCACTTTTCCACTGTTTCTTACCAACAAGACTGAATAAAAACCTGGCTGTGTCTCCCACTGCTTCAGTTGCTCCTCAGCTGGCTTCAACACTGCAGTATCTTGGCTAGTAGCTTGTGTCAAGACTTGCAAAACAACAGTGCTGGCACTGTTGAGATCCATGAAAATCTGAAAACATTTAAAAAGGAGAAAAAACACTTCAGGAGAAAAAGATAGCAAATACAGACAGGTATTTTCCCTTCATATTATCCAAACACCCCCCACACATTTTTCATTAGACTACACAGTGTAAAGATAGCATGACACCCACTCACAGGCTATTGAGGTACAGTGATAGAACTATTTGTTTTCAGAAATCTCTCAGCAGAAGGAACAAACATTAAATCTATCATTACAAGAACATTTGTTAGATTTGAGGAACTTCAGGAAATATTTTGATTTTAAAACAGTTACCTCTCTTGCAAAGTATAGCAGCTAAGAGCAAAACTGCAAACTAGAGATGACTACTCAGCTGTAAGTAGAGTAAACCATGGGGTTGTCTGAAAGAGGCAAAGATGAAGATTATTAATGTTTTTGCATTTTATTTTTCCTTCAGGAGAGAAAATTACTTACAGAGTTAAATTCCATAATTCAAATTCATCAAAACAATTCATATTAATTTAAAAAAAGCATTAAGTCTCACAATTAGTCCTCTATGAAATAATTTTCATCAACATATTTGGTTTCCTTCTTATTTAGCATACAAATGCTAACCAGTTGAACTATGAATGCATATTGCCAAATTTCCAATGCATACACATCCTTAGGCACCCTTGCACCCTATAAAGGGAAAACAAAATATTGTTCTCCAGATGACAGAGACTACATTTATAATGACCACAGAAACAATGCTACAGTAAGAAAAAGACACATATGTGAAAGAAATTATGAAGTCTGTTTCCTGCTTATAAAAAAGACTGTTTAAAGAGTATGTTAACTTTTAATAACACATACACAGTTATGTATTCATATACTTAGGGTTTCTAAATAATCAACAAAGAACAGCTTCTCTTCATAGAGGACAGAGAAGGAGGTTCAGGTGGGCATCAGCAGGAATTTCTTCACAGAAAGGATTGTTAAGCATTGGAAAGGGCTGCCCAGAGAAGTCATGGACTTGTCATCCCTGGAGGTGGTCAAGAAAGGACTGGATGTGGCACATAGTGCAGTGGAGCAGCTGACAAGGTAGCGATCAGCCAAAGACTGGACTCAATCTTAGAGGTCTTCTCCAGCTGTAATGATTCTGATTTGCTTTTGATTAATAGGAAAAAAAAGTTTATTTTTCCACCTTCAGGGAAAAAAAAAAATCAAGCTTAAAATTGTTGCAGCAACAATAAAAAATTCGGAGAAATGAAATTTATTCCAACATAGGTTTAAAATTTTGATTATCTTTAGAAAAACCACCTTAACAAGAAAACTAGCCACAATACTGAAGACCTTTTATACCAGTAATAACATTGCACAATTGAAAAAAAATTCACCCCTAAAAAAAGTTCTTAATCTCCAAATCTCCAATCATCCTCAACAAAAGCTGATGAAAATTTGAAAGTCTTAAGATTAAAGAAAGTCTACTTTCAAACCAATGAAACAAAATCACATCTCTCTTTACAGCAATAATCAAACATGCGACTCCATCTCTGCTTTATACTTTCAAGTATAGTAAAGAATCTTCCAATCTTCCTGCTTTAACCAGCTGTGCACAAGGTAGCTGGAGGGGGTTACCGCAGGGGTGTCTTCCATGAAAAGGTGTAAGAATCCTTCCCTAAGCCTACAGAGGCAGTGCCAGATGGCTCCAAGACACACCTGCCACTGGCCAAGGCTGAACCAACCAGCAAGAGTGGTAGCACCTTTAGGATAAGATGTTTAAAAAGGGGGAGGAAAGACCTGCAAGCTTTTGCCTCTACTGGAAATTTATATACCTCACATAGTATATAACAATTCTCATTAGAAGACATACTTAAACTAATAAGTATGAAACCCTGGTCACTGAGAATTTTAACTTTCTGCGCTGACAGGCACTGACCCCCAGAGAACACTGCATCTGACCTGAGGCCGTGGAGAAGGCTCCCAAAATTGAAAGACAGAAGTGGGATTATGGGTGTGTAGTTTGAATAGAAGTGTGTAATATAACATGGTGGAAAACTTAGAGTTTATGATTTTAGAATATAGCGATACATATAAAGCAAGATGGAGGTTTTAGAGTGGAAGCTTAGTCCTTCCTCACCTTCTTCTCCACGGGTTTGGGTCATATTGTACAATTGGATAAAAAAGTCCGCATTGCGGACCACAGGTGGCTGGTTATTAGCTTAAAAGTAAAAATAATTTAGGTTTCATTTCTTAATTGGACAGTTTATCCTCAAAAGGCCTTGTAGAGAGGGAGCTCCATTTTTTATTAGCTTGAAAGGCTGTAGAGCTCACAGTTTGTGAGACTGTAATATAGATAAGAACTAATAAACATCTGAGTCCGAACAAGAAATATCATCTGGCCCATTTAATCCTGACCCTGGCAAAAAGAGGATAAAATTTGATACATGCTCTTGTCAAAATGTGATGTAAACTTAAAGCAAACTTACAAACTGTGACTAAGCCATAAATGCCCGCCAAAAGGCAGGGTGGGATACTGCAGGCCCACACAACAAAAAAACCCAAATGAGGCAAAAAGTTGAGCCATCTAAGCACAGCGTTCCACAGACAACAGAGGACACCACAGGAGCAAGGAGGAATACCTGACTTCCAACAACATCAAGCCATTACAGGCTCAGGTCCTAGCATGTAATTTCAACTCTGACAAAGTCCTCACCCTCCCATCAACAGGATTTCTATAGGGAACTTATTCTCTGCATGCCCCCTGTAAAGACAATCGACTCAGGGAGGGCATCCGCTCCCATCTTAGTGGGATATGCTCAAAATACAATTTTAATTACTGCCACGTACAGATGCACATGGGAAAGTTATTCTTGAATACAGACACAGCTGTACTTCAGGGGTTTCAACCCAGACCTCTCCAATTTTAGTCTGTTGTGATACTGCCCTTTTTTTTTTCTTTTTAAATTGATGAACCAGGGCTCTTCAGACTGTAATCTGCACAGAGGATATACAGATGCTCCTTACCCCACAGAACTGCAAAGGCTATGAATATTGGCTCTGATACTATGAGATAGAGACAACCTTCACCTCTACATACACAAACTTCACTGTTGCACGGGGGAGGCAAAAGGGACATAGGTTATCCCATAGATTGGTTAAATCACAGGGACAAGTACTTTCTCCATAGTTAATGGAACTTCTACAGCTTTACTCACTACTGAGATATTTCTACTAGATTGTCCTAGAGATGAAACTCAGAAGGTAAGCATTAAATAGCTATTGCCCTTAGGGTACTTTCAGAGACATGAGGCACATATAGAAATTCTGGCACAGTCTGTCAACCTTATAAGCAGCACATTCTTAGAAGGAAGGTAAGGTCTGCATTTGTGTCACAACACCCAGAACTTTCAGGTTTGATTACTGAGTAAGGGTGTAATTTCCCTTTATTACTTACTAATGTCAGTCTGTGTCTTCACAAAAAACACCAAGCAGTGTCAGGAATGTTTGTTGCTTTCTCCTGCTTTTCTGTGGTCCACACCCATTGCTGTAACAACCAAACTGAACACAGACATTTTGGAAGAAGGAAAAGAAATCCCCTTCACTAGAAAATGTCCAACGCCATCAGCTGCAAATTCAAGCATGACCGTTATTGCCATGTGTCTTGGGGTGACTTTATGATGCCTGTATCCCCAAATTGCCTGTTGGTGTTGAATGCTGAGTTCTGCAGTTTTAAGAGTGCTTCCAGGAGCGAGTGGGAAGAGAAAGAGGTGCAGAGTTTGTTACCAGAGCCTGCACTTGCTCCCCGGCATCCTTCATACACACCATGCTGCCTGCAGTGGACAGCAGGAGAGAGCTTCTTTATGCTTTTAGTTAGTTTTTCTGGCTAGCTCAGTGGAAAGAGATCCCCTGGACTGTGTTTTTTCCCTTTTTAATGGAATTGCTCAAATGTGCTGTGGACCGAAAAGCCAGAGGAGTACCAGAAACTCACACCTGTGGTCCAACAGGCCTGGCCTAGGCCATGGCATTTCCCAGCACAAGAGGAGTTGAGAACAGCCTGCGTGAGCTGTGACCCACAGAGGGACTGAGAACAGCCTGGGTGAGCTGGGCTGTGACCCACAGGCGCCTGAGAACAGCCTGCGTGAGCTGTGACCCACAGAGGGACTGAGAACAGCCTGAGTGAGCTGGGCTGTGACCCACAGGGGACTGAGAACAGCCTGAGTGAGCTGGGCTGTGACCCACA
>WBND01000313.1:705909-716506 GCA_013398595.1 Tychaedon coryphoeus | reverse complement strand
GACTGAGAACAGCCTGAGTGAGCTGGGCTGTGACCCACAGAGGGACTGAGAACAGCCTGAGTGAGCTGGGCTGTGACCCACAGAGGGACTGAGAACAGCCTGAGTGAGCTGGATTGTGACCCACGGAAGGAACTCTTCTGAATTTGTCATCTCCTTCAGAGCAGCGAGAGGTTTTGCTGTTTGGTATTGTTCAATTTTGTTCTGGGAAGTGCTTTGTCAGTTAAGAAACAGTTTTTTTCCCCACTTCTCTCTGAAGGAATACTTTTTTTCTCCGAAACAGCTTGGGGCCTCCATTCAGAGGTTTCCCCCCAAATCTGCCCTAAACCAGAACACCACCCCAGAATCTGTCCTGCAAACGGAAAAAGAGACTATCCACACCCCACAAGAAAATGCTGTTCTCCAAGATCCCACTGGTTATGACAATACTGAACACGACAATAGGATATTTTCAACTTCTCTGCTGGCAGGAAAAAAAAAAAGCGGCGTTACAAATATCCAAGCCTCATTTCTGTTCTATACTTTATTCTTTAACTCCCTTTCTAAGGGGGTATCTGCAAACACAATCTACCTTTCAAAACTATTCTAAGTCTTGTAAATGTTCTAGTTGTATACTAGCCAGGCCAGTTTAATGACTTTTCTGAAGAGTCAATGCTCCTGATACAAAACTTTGTCCTGAGACAAAAAGGTATCTAGGTATTTTTTCCATCACACTAAAATACATCCTAATTTAAAAATCACATCAGCTATGAAAAGAAACCAGTGACTGCTAAACATCTGAAGGGGTACAAAATGAAGGATTTCACCACTAAACACCTCCCCACTTCACTTTTTCCAAGAAAATGAAGCGTAACAACTCACTCTTATCCAAACAATTAATTCTGTGTATTTTTGTCCTCTTCCGTTAAAAATTTCATTAATTCTTTCCCACTGTAAGAAGATGCAAGAATAAATTCAGTTAAGATTTTACGAAATCAGAAGAAGACAAAGCCATAAACATATCGTACAAAGCACACTGTGCTCTCACTGATCATAGCGCAAATACATTCCGGGCTACTTCAAGAGCACAAGTGGCTTGTTGCTACCCTGCTTTACACAGTGTCTGAGACAGCTTCTGGGACACCACTTCCAGTTTGGTTCTCACAGTTCTCCCTTTCCTCAGTTCAAGAAGGAATAAACTGGAGAGAGGCCAGAGCTACTAGGAGAGTCTGTGGTCTAAAGCAAATTATCTGTGAGGAGAGTTTGAGGACTTGTTTAAGACAGTGGAACCTAAGGAAGACTTTGCAGACACTTAAAACTACCTCCCTGAAGAGTGCTCACAAAGAGCACTTGCCACTTCCTATCAGCAGATTATACAGCTAATGAACAACTATAAAGCTACACCCTGCAGCTCAGAAGGTTCAAGTAGAAAATTGAGACTGTCTTTTACAGCACATCTGTTTCACAGAAAACAGGAAAAACAAAGTTTCAATGCTGAGAAGCCACACGAACCCCCGAAGTAAGTAACACAAATGCTGGCATTCAGCCATATAGATATGATACATTCACAAGGATACAGTCACCTTCAGGAAAAGTTGGTAGTTACACTGATATCTCTCCAGCCTTCTGCAAAGCTGGAGAGCCTTCCCTGAATCTCTTTTTCTAGCACTGTAGTATCTGTATCAACCATGCCACATGCTAGGAGTCCTCCTGAGGAGGACATCCAAAAGAACTAAAACTACTCTGGTTATTGAAGGTACTACTTAAACTCACTAACTACTACAGCAATCACCAAAATCAACACAATTACTGATGTTAAGCATTACTAAGATTTTTCAAAAGCTACAAATTATTTTTTCTCTATGTAATCGAACCCAGCTATCTGTAGTTTGCCCAATTAAAGCCACAGTAAAGAAAACAAATAAAACTGTTTGAGAAGGAAAGAGTCAAAGGCAGTTTTTTCCTCATACTGCTAGTGACAAAAATACAGGAATAGAATTTCCAAAATTTCATTTTTACAAAAATTTAACATTGAAACTAAAATCTAGGTCTGAAAAAAGCATGCAGAAGACATGAAGGATACAAGAAATAAGAACAATGAGGACCACATTAATAAACAACAGGAACAAGCAAGGCTGACAACAATGTTCAGGAAAGGCAACCAGATCATATTAAAAATTCTAAGGAGAAGAATGACCTTTCACATTAAACAGAAACTACCAAAGTGACAAAAAATTCCCAACAAAAAGCAGGGAGCAAAGAAATGAGAGAGACAATTCCAAGGATTAACTCAAAAATTATTCTGTCACAGGCTTGAGTAGTGACAACATAGAAAAAGCCAAATGGATACAGAGAGAATGTAAGAATGTTTTTAATACTTTATAGCAAATTTCTATAATGACCAATATTACAAGGTCCATCTCATTCCTTTGACTTCTTCCTAATTTACCTAACTTAATGGATTTTCAAAAAGACCTGACAGACGACTTAAAAACAAACTAGTGCCAAACAGCTGAGCGGGAAAGGTAAGTTTCAGCCCTCATGCTCTGGAACAGATTTAAACCCTTTCATTTTAACTACACTAAAGTTAAACCCCACTTCTGATGATACAGTTTCGAAATATTATATGTAAAACACGGGTAACAAAAACCTTTATTTTATCATTTATACACATGATGGTAAATGACCTTGATAAGAACAACACAATGAAAGAATGAGAGAAGAAAAACAGAGCAGTGACAAATTGGTGCTGCTATGAAGTTTGAAGAAACCAAACTCCATAAGGAACATGCCATTAGCAAAAACTGAGGTATATCTTACATCCTACGAATATAATTTGAATTCGGCAGCAGTTTGCTGATGTGCTCTGTGGGCTAATTTAAAAGCCATGTCTAATATGTAGCACACCTGACTTCATGTATGAGACACGGAAAGCAGGGCACATGGTAGCATAAATGGGAAGCAGCATGACTACTGCACTTATGGCCCTGTTCTTGTATTTTACACACACCGCTGTCTTCTACGGTAACAAACTGGAGAAATAACTCACCACTGCTGCACGGAGCTTGTCTCTGATTAAGGGAAGACACTGCTCTTCAGCTTGTTCTTCAGCCTGCAGGAAGAAAACAACCACCTAGAATAAAGGCCAGTACGTACCCCTTCCCGCAAAAAACAAGTTCCACCAGGTTAACGCCTCATCTTCCTCCCATGCCTTCCCCTTAATTCTATCCTGACTAAAATAGTTTAAAGGAGAAAGCGGGAACCTGTTCCCTGGCATTAGGTAACAGTTATTTCCTTCCAGCTCCGAGCACGCCCTTTGCCGCTGCCAGGATAACAAGTAAGGAAGGCCTCGCTGCCTTAACCGCGGGGGCGGTGCCCCGGAGTCGGCACCGTGGCAGGCACTCCACGCCGGAGCCGCGCCAGCTCGGGCAGCGCAAACGGGAGCGCAGCCGGCGGAGCAGCAGCCGAAGCCAGTAGAAGTAGCGCTGCCCGCAGCGACACAGCCCTGGGGCTCCGTGTCCTCGAGCGCTGCCTCAGTGGAACCCGCGGGCGCCTTCGGCGCCTTCCCCGTCTCCCCCGTCCCCTCCCGGCCTCCCACGAACCGAGAGCAGCGAATGCCGTGGCGGCACCACCGCCTCCCCGGCGCGGCCCGGACGTCACTGGCCCGCGACACCTGAGCGCTGCCGGCGCCGCTCCGCCCGCCAACTCGGGGCGGGGGCGGGGCCTGGGGCGCGCTTCCCGTGACGTCAGGCGGCGGGCGCGCGCGCAGGGCGGCTGGCGCGGGCGGTGCGCGCTGCCGTGGCAGGATGGGTGCGGGATGCGGGGGGTTCCGGCGCGCTTCGCTAATAGTGCTCCTGGGGCATCACGGCGGACATGCGTGGTGTTTATGTCCGAACACAGCGCTAAAAATATATATGTGAGAGCAAAGGAGAAAGTACAGAAAGTATGTGAAAAATGAAGTATACTTTATTGGCGTGCCAGCTGCTGGGAATGACTGCACGGGCACTGCGACTCCGGGTTATGAGCGGACAGGCGTTTTGTGCAGTGTCAGGGCTCTAAAACGCCGCGTTCCCTTATCGGCAGAAACTGATGAGCGCCCTGCAAAATCCATTTTTTCTCTTTTTTTCTTTTTCTTTTCTCCCTCTCTCTCTCTCAAACCCTTTCTTCCTCTCTCTCACCCTCTTTCATTCAGCTCTCATTTTCTTTTATCCTTTCCACGCTGCCCCCTTATCCAAAACCCACTGGCACGTGCTTACGGACTAAGGGTACTAAAGACACCCATTGTTACGCCGTGCGGACCCGCTGACTTCTCTCGTCTCTGTTGGCCACTGTCACTCAGGACTCACGGCTACTCCCATGTCCCGAAGGGTGGGACATCCCCCGGGGCTCGCTAAGGGCCGGACGGACCCGCTGCTCCAGGGAGGATCGAGCGCGCGCGGGCCGGGCACGCGCCCTTCGTGCGACCGCCGCCGCGCTCCGCCGGCCCGCCAGGGGGCGCTGCCCCGCCCGCCGGCCGCACGCGGGGCCGCTCTCCGGCTGCAGGGCCGCGCGACACGTGGGGCGCGGGGCCGGGGCGAGCCGAGCGGGGCCGAGCCCTACCGAGCGGAGCCGAGCCGGGCCGAGCCGGACCGAGCCGGCCTGAAGGGATCCAAGCGGAGCCGCCGCTATGCCCAAGGCGCGGGCCGGGAAGCGGCCGGAGCGCCGGGAGGGCCGCGCCGGCGGTGAGTATGGACCGGAGCGGGGCGGCCGGGCGGGCAGGATCCCAGGAACCGAGGGCGGGCCGGTGCTCGCACCCCAAGGGGGCCGGCGGGGTGCCGGCGCATCGCGGGTGCCCGCGGTAACACTGCGGTCTCTGCCCTAGGCATCCTCTTCAACACCGGGGCCGGGCAGCACATCCTGAAGAACCCGCTCGTGGTGAACAGCATCATCGATAAGGTGGGAGCCGGGCGGGCCGGGGAGCTGCTTCTGAGCCGGGTCTGCGGGCCGCGCTCGGTCCGTGTGCGCCCTGCCCTTGGCCTTTGTGTCTCTCCTGGCGGGGCAGCTCGCTGGCTTCACACGCAGCCTGCGATGCCGCACAAGCCAGCGCCAGCACATTCTTGTTCTCCCCGTTTCCCACTCGTTCCTTTCTAAACGACTCTCACGGGCCCTTGACACCCAGTTCCAACTTTTTACTGTGTAAAAAAGCGCTCGCTTTCATTTTAAAGGTAAATGATTGCACGAAATCGGTGCTAGTTAAACACTCGAGACGCTGTTTGTCCTTAGGCTGCCCTGCGCCGCACGGATGTCGTTCTGGAAGTGGGCCCGGGAACTGGAAACCTGACAGTAAAGATGCTGGAAAAAGTCAAAAAAGTAAGTGCAAACTCTCACATTCACGCTCTTCCCGAGCTCTGAGGACGCTGTGGCTTAGACTCTGGCAGACAGAAGGGTCTTCATAGGTATGATGCACGTAAGTGGAATTGTTCCATTGATATTTTTCTTAACATTTGAATAATCCCAATGAGTTTTTAACTGATCATGTACGTTTTGTATGGTTTTATCAAACTACATTGCCGTTATCCATTTATGTGGTAAAGCTTGCATGTATTTGGAGAGAGGGGAAGGTGCATAGCCCAATAGGGATTTTTAAAGGATTCTTTAAAACCATAGCAACAGGTACAGGGTTGAGGGTTTTATGATTAAATTCCAGTTAGGAGTTGCATGGAGTTGCAAATATTCACATTATTTTTCAGGTTATTGCATGTGAAATTGACCCTAGACTTGTTGGTGAGCTTCAGAAGAGAGTCCAGGCCACGTAAGTATCAATTATGGAAACAAGGAGTACTTAAAGCAGTGGTACAAATTGGTACAAATTTTGGCAACCTGCTTATCCGAGGATAACCATAATGTATGTTCTCCCCAGGTGTCTAGCAAACAAACTTGAAATCAAGGTTGGAGATGTCTTGAAAACAGACTTACCATTCTTTGATGCATGTGTGGCTAACTTGCCTTACCAGGTATGGGCCAAACAACATAGCATAAAACAACCCTTTAAAAATTCTTTTTAAATGCTAATTTCCCAGAAATTATACTAATATTATTATTTTTTTTCTCAGATTTCTTCACCTTTTGTTTTCAAGTTACTGCTTCATAGACCTTTTTTCAGGTATGTGGAAGAATAGAGCTCTGTATTACCTGGGAGAAAGGAAAATAGTTTTAAAAATATTTTCAAATCCAGTATTTTTTTTTATTCCTAGAACAGCAGTTTGGTGGATCAGATCTGCACTAAAATTTTTCTTTACATACATAAATACATAGCCTGACAGTGTCTGGAAATTAAGTTTATGTTGATGTATTGAGCATGAGGAGAAAATTTAAACTTAGCAACAGTGAGTGCCTAGTAGATATAAACAGGAGTTACACCTCTTTAGTATTACAGCTAAGTATTATTCCAGGGATACACAGGGCATCGAAGCATTTCAAATACCTTCCTATCTAAGGTAGGCTGGAAAGGATAGAATCAATGCCAAGTCACTTTCTTGCTGTCTGATTTAAAAATGTAATTGCCCTGTCTGTGTGTGAGATATCAGTATGTCAGCAGCTCTTGACTTCTCTCAGACAAACACTGGTAATGTTACTGGTCATTTTTTGGAAAGCTTGACTGTCTCGATCCTGATCCATTTAGCAGTATAAATAATCAAATTATTTATCAGCTTTAAGGAGACTTAGATGGCTTCACCAAGTTCTGTGATGGGTTTTGGGTTTTTTTTCAACATGCTAGTTAAGGCAGAGTTGTTTATTATAAACATTTATTCTCTAAGTGCTGAGGCAAATTGTGTGCTTTCCAAGTGTGTTAGTTGGCTTCTGACATAAAAATTGATTACTTAGAATTAATTTTCTCATTTCTGTTACTCTCAGGTGTGCAATCCTTATGTTCCAAAGGGAATTTGCACTTCGTTTGGTTGCAAAACCAGGAAGTAAGCTGTACTGCAGACTGTCTATTAATACCCAGTTACTGGCTCGAGTGGACCATCTGATGAAGGTACGTCATTTTGCATTTAGATAACCTTGCTATCAAACACAGAAGAAGAGTGTTGCAAGAGATGTGAGGAATTTGCTGCTTATTCACACAGCTGCTTGACTGCTCTTAACTAATAGGTTGGAAAGAACAACTTCAGGCCTCCTCCCAAAGTTGAATCCAGTGTTGTCAGAATAGAGCCAAAAAACCCACCACCACCTATCAACTTCCAGGTGAGCAGTGTATAACTCAACATAACATGCTAGTGATAGTACTTAATTTCATTTTTCTTTTCACTTACTACTCAATTCCATGTGGTGATTCTAGTACAAGCTACCAGCTATTCATTGGAGTTTCCAAAATGCTTATTTCTCTGTTGATCAGGTTTGTGTTAGGACAGTAACAGACAATACCACCATCAACTGTGTGCAGCTTTGTGTACAGTATTTCTCATAAGATCATGGTCAGAGGGAGAACTGTTAGTAATAATGTCCCTTTCATAATGGTTCACATCTCCCAGAGATGTTTCTGGCTGATTTTGCAGGTTTTGATCCAAGGAATATATGAGATTTATCCTCACATGAGCGTGTGTAATCTCAGAAGACAAATGTTCAAGAAAAGTATTCTTAATTTTTAGAACACTTTAAGACCATTTCAGCCTTGCCCAAGGTTAGCCAGATTTTCTTCAAGTATCTCCCTTCTCTGCACCTAGGCACAAAAAAGTACAGTTCAGAGGGTTTTGGGCGTGAAGTATTTTCTCCTCCATTTGTATTGCTTTGTCCAAGACACAGCTGGTTTTGTGTTGTTTAGAAAGACATTTTCATGAAGGATTTTCCCTTGCATCCAGTATTGTTCTGAAGTTGTCAGTAGTGACTGTTTTTGTCTGTAGTAGCTGTATGTTACTGTTTAAAATTCTGAAATTACTCATTTCAGGAGTGGGATGGTCTGGTAAGGATAGCCTTTGTTAGGAAAAACAAGACACTCTCTGCAGCATTTAAGTAAGTAACTTCTATAAAAGGAAATCTTTTTGAAGTTGGAAAGCCTATCCAGTTAACTGTTTGTTTTGTGCAAATGCATAGCAGTGTTACATAGTCGGTGATAAAAGCACAAGCTTTTCTTTTAGAAGAAGACTAGGCAGCTGTTTAAAAAGAACAGTTCTATGTAATCATTACAGTTTTTTGTAGTAAACATTAACCAGTCAAGTGAATATTAGGTTACAACTCAGTTTTCATGCTAAACATGTATTTGTTTCAGATCAAGTGCTGTAGAGCAATTGCTGGATCATAATTACCGAATTCATTGTTCCTTACATAATACAGTAAGTTTTTTCTTAATCTATTACATTCTATTTCTGTGTACTGTTATCTACATACTGATGTTTATAAGAGTAAAAAATTAACATTGAAAAGCTTAACGTATCAAAGGTTTACCAAAAGAGTTTGAAGATGGAGGAACTTGCGTCTTTTCTTAGAGAAAAATCTAAAAGGATTATTAAATCTTAGTGAAAAAGCTTAAAATGAAGTGTATTATTACAATATTGGCCGTATATGTATGTTCTGGCGGCCAGTCACCAGTGGTGTCCCTTGCTGGGGCCAGTTCTGTTTAATATTTTTATAGACAATATGGATGAGGGCATTGAGTCCTTCATTAGCTAATTTGCAGACGACACTAAGCTGGGAGCTTGTGTTGATCTATTGGAAGGAAGAAGGGCTCTGCAGAGAGACTTAGATTGGTTGGATGGATGGGCAGAGTCCACCAGCATGAAGTTTTATAAGTCTAAGTGCCGAGTTCTACATTTTGGCCATAAAAATCCCCTACAACGTTACAAGCTGGGGACAGTGTGGCTGGATAGTGTACAGGTAGAAAGGGACCTGGGGGTGCTGGTTGACAGCCAGCTGAATATGAGCCAGCAATGTGCCTTGGTGGCCAAGAAGGCCAATGGCACCTGGCCTGGATCAGGAATGGTGTGGCCAGCAGGAGCAGGGAGGTCATTCTTCCCCTGTGCTCAGCACTGGTGAGACCACATCTTGAGTACTGTATCCAGTTCTGGGGCCCTCAGTTTGGGAAGGATGTTGAGATGCTTGAACGTGTCCAGAGAAGGGCAACAAGGCTGGTGAAGGGCTTAGAACACAAGCCTTATGAGGAACGTTTGAAGGAGCTGGGGTTGTTTAGCCTGGAGAAGAGGAGGCTTAGAGGTGACCTTATTGCTCTCTACAACTTCCTGAAGGGAGGCTGTAGACAGGTGGGGGTCAGTCTCTTCCACCAGGCAGCAAATGACAGAACCAGAGGACACAGTCTCAAGCTATGTCAGGGAAGGTGTAGGTTGGATGTTACGAAAAAATTTTTCACTGAAAGAATAATAAAGTACTAGAATGCTCTTCCCAGAGAGGTGGTGGAATCACCATCTCTGGATGTGTTTAAGAAAAGGCTGGACATGGCACTTGGTGCTATAGCCTAGACTCTGACTTGAGGTGTTAGGACATAGGTTGGACTCGATGATCTTAGAGGTCTCTTCCAACCTCATTATTCTGTGATTTTGTGATTCTCAAGATCTTTTATTTCAATAAAACATTGCGTGTCTGCTTTTCAATACTGTTGTGATATCTATGTAATGAAGGGACTGAGATACAAAAATTCAGCTACAATAGAATCACAGAGTAATACATAATAGAAAAAGTGTAACTTACTTTATGCCACTTTAAACAAGGACTGTTTTAAGAGCAGGAAAGAATTAGATTATTTTAATGAATCTTTTTCTATGTTATGAATAGAAAAATGATTTCTGTCCCATTTTTCTTTGACAGGAAATCCCTGAAAACTTCAAAATTGCAGAGAAAATACAGACAGTTCTTAAAGATACAGGTTACTCTGAAAAACGAGCCCGCTCAATGGATATAGATGATTTCATTCGGTATTCTTATTTTTTTTCTCTTTAGGCCTTCCTTTTAAGCTTCTTTAAATTCTATCTGCATCTGTACCTGCACAGCAGATTAGTATTGGGTTGCATAGGAATAGCAGGGTTCCCTCTCAGTACCAGACACTCCTTGCTTCCAGTCCTGAACATGAGCCAACACTTAAGGCCTATTTATATATATTAAATGCTGTTTATAACATTGAGGAGCAAGTATCTAAGTATTCCTGTTTCAGGTGTTTGTGTACTAGATCCTTCTATATCTCCTTCAAAAATGGCCATAGTGTAAACTCATTATTCAGATTTCCCCAGAGTCTTACACAGCCTTTCTCTGCCTTGAGGATTAGGCCGTAGTCTATAGCATAATTTTAAATATGAATGATTAACTGCTCTTACTTCCAGTGGCATCATGAATGGCCTCGTAATTCAAGGTAAAAGTTCCTAGCTGTTTCACATTCAGAGAACTAAGACAGGTAATGCTCTCTAAAGAAACACAGTGAACCTGGTGGGATGCAACATAAGTAACTGCTTTGAAAATAAACCTTTATCTCTCAAATGGCGAATTTGCTAATAACTTCTAGTGCCAGATTTGTAAAAATTCTTTCTTTGCAGTTAATCAGTGATGGCTGCTTTCATGCTGTTTTCTTTGCACATCTTAAAAGTGCCTCAAGCTGAAGTTTGGATTGCTAGAATTGTAATATACTTCTTTCACTCTT
>WBND01000313.1:669745-691900 GCA_013398595.1 Tychaedon coryphoeus | reverse complement strand
TGAAGGAAACTAGCAAGCCTGGATACAGAGTGTGGTTGTTGTGAACAAAATAATGGGAAGATGATTGCAGATCATGCAGAACCATCACCTGACAAACAAAATAAAAACAAAGTATGTGTGACTCAAGGCAAGGAGACGAATGAAAAGTTTGTCTGTAAAATTACATTGCCGAAAAGTCAAAAATAAACATTCCATATATACAATGAAGTAGATCTGGTGATTGAAGGAGAAAAGTCGCCATACTCATAGGAAGCAGAGAGATCAGAGCGACTGCCACTACCCTGTGAGAAGGGAATGTCCGAAGGACTAATTCCAAATTCCTTTACTCTGCAGCAGCAAAATACAGTGGCAAATTAAAAGAAAATGTTCTCATAAACACAGTCAAAATGACAACTCTTTGTTTAACATATTCTGTAATAGTTTAACTACAAAATTATTTTTATAACACAAGTGTTTCAACATAGCTCTGCAAACAGTTCAGATCACTAACAAAGCTGAACAAAACCAGTGCTGCTAATTTGTAGGGGTCTATAACAGCAGTGTTTTGAGAAGAATAATTCCAGTTTTCGGTTTGTATAGTTAATATGATTGGTCTACATTCAATATTCCACTAAATGACTCCTTTTAAAATAGCAAATCACTATAGCTACAAAAGTGTAATTTCTATTTCACCTCCTGCTGTCACTGCCCACACACTAGTGTCCAGCACCTAAAACTAACTACTATGAAAATGATGTATTGTTAGAAAAAAATAAAAAATAATACAAAACACATTAATCAACATCACAGTGACAGGCATATACTCCATAACAACATATAATTTTAACACTAAGAGGAGGAAACAGTTTCAGCACAAGTACTTAGGACCCTAGAAAGAGGTGCTTAATTTGTTTTGTAGGGACATTTTGTGGAGTCACTTCAGCAATATAAGTTGTATAAGAGGTAGAAATTCCAACAAGTCTTGAATGTGTAAGGTCCTGCATCATGTTATTATAAGCAGAGGAGTAGATGCCTCATTCTCCTCAGGGAGGAAATGAGACAGACTGGTCCAAACTAGGCAGGTTTACTTCTAGCTCCATTAACCCAGACACAGGGATATTTGGAGATTGAGAGAAGCCAGCAGTAAGCCTTCCTAGAACGCCTTTGTGCCTAGCCAAGCAGAAGCAGTTGCGGTTCTGCCTGACCTCTCACCGAAGCAAACAGACCCCCAGATGGTGGCCTCTTCTGGCAAAGCCAGGGCTTCTGATGGCCCAGAGGCTGTCTGCCACCTTTGTCCTTTGCAGCAAAGCATGGGGCATCTCCGAGTCACAGGTCTGGCTGCAGGGACACACAGGACCAGACTGCACCATCTCCACAGACTTTAAACACAGGAGAACTGCAGCAGGTGAGGGCTCCTTTCACACTCACTGGAGAGAGCTGAACACTTTCTTAGAGCAGTACAGTTCTCAAGTGATGCATCTGCCTCTGGATGTACTAATTTTTAAACCTTTATTTAGGGTTCTCAGATATTTGCTTGAATTTGGGAAGCATGAAATTTTATATATGCATATAATACAGACTGGCAACTGCACACAATTCCACCAAAGGAATGGAAAAAAAAAAATCACATCACAGAATGGTATTTTAGCCAACACCCCAGGGAATTGTCATGAACACCAACTATCCCTAATGCAAGAGATGGTCCTTTCAAAGCAAGGGCAAAACTAATAGTAGTATGTCCCACATACCCTGCAATCCACATTATCCATCTCTGGATAATGGCATAAATGCCATTTTAATAGATTCTTTTGTAATGGTTGTACAAAGTGACAATTTAAATGAAAAGTGAACCTGGATCAGTAATTTGGTTTTAATCTTATTAAGAAACACAACTACCATTGAATTATTCAAGTAGCTAAAATAATCATACATCATGGAACAACACTATTTCAATCAACAGCCAGTATAGCTTTAAGAAATAACATTTTTCATACCTATTTGCATATCTCAGTGTATTTAGAGTGTTTTCACATGATGCCATCCCCGGAGAAATTGTAGCAATCTGGAGAAAACAAGCCACACATTGGTAAATCACTTTATACAGATGAAAGGGTAGATAAATTTAAATGTATACATTTTTTAATCTCCAGATTCATTTCTGATCTTCTACAAAAAATGTCTGCTATGTACAGCACCTCAGGGACACAGATGTCCAGTCAAAGCTCCAATGTAATTTTTTTCACCCTACAAGGAACATCAAGAATTCATAGAAATTCAATTTCCCCAACCATCTTGGTAACACACTGTGAAAATGTGAAATTGCAACTTAAAAAATACACTCCTCAAAAAAGGAAATATGCAACTCTGTAGACCCTAAGTCTAATATATCCTACAGACAATTACCACATTATTTTTTTATGTATCCTTTGAGACTCTCTGTTCAAGAAGATTCTAGGCTCATTTTGGCCACATCAGAAACTGAACTTAATAGTAGTAAAGATAAGCTTAACTATTTTCCTAAGTAGAGATACATTTTTTTTTTCAATTAGAAATCATCTGTAAACAATACTTGATGGCAAACCTTCCACAAGACCAATCTGGAATCTAAAGGTCTTTCTTTTTCCAGTTAAACTAATTACTCTGAAGATAGCACCACCTTTTCCAAAATCAGCAAAAATTAAAACTATGACTGGAAAAAGTGGGATCATTATTTGTCCTAGTTTCTCTCAGCAGTCCAATTTTTCCACCTGTGCTTTTTCCTAAACAGTCATAAAGGCTCTATGCAGAACAAACAGCTTTATGAACCTACACACGAACATTTTCATGGCATCACAGACTCAGGAGACTGAAACTGATGGTGATTATATAATCCTGGTCTTCTCTTTCATCCTGCTCCTGACATTCCTGTATAAAAGCAGAGGTAGTCATCCCAAGAGGAATTTCTCCTTCTGGGGAGAAAGGAAAAATATGTGGTGGAAGTGACCACACAGACCTAAGTTTAAACCTCTAATACTGGTACGCATCAATTACTAAGGAAAACAAGCAGCTTATATTTGAGATCACACATGTGTGCATGTGTCTTGTTCTGGGTGCTAATTAACAAAAATCTGAAAGCTCCTAAAGCCCTTCCAAACTCAAGTAATATCAAAAATGCATACATCTCTTCCACCAGTTTAATGTTCAGAGCATGCCACAGACAGTGATGTTTAGATTGATGGCATTTGTCTTCCCAAGGCATTGTTACATGGGATACAGCCTGGGGACAGCTGAACTATCCTGACAATTGGAAGTGGTGAATGAATTCCATGTTTTCCTTTGCTTTGTGTGTGTGGCTTTTGCTTTACCTATTTACTATGATTCCTGTAACACCAGGAGACTGCTCCAACATTTTAAAGAGCACAAGGCACAGCTGCTCTAGGGCAGTGCCATTGCAAGTGCCTTGGTCTGTATGAATACCCTGTTCAGGACACATGAACTTGTGCACAAGTCTTGGTGCATAACCTCTCCTCAGGCCTCAAAAAGTCCACTCCAGGCAGGACGGGAGGACTCAGACCTCTCCATTGCTCACCTTCTTGTTCCTAATTCCAAATGAGGATAGCAAAAGCTGCACTACTTATGGACAGGAATATCTTTAAAACCTGCAATAACCTTTCTTCCTATTTTGAATCTATCTACACTGCTTGCAAGCCATCACGGTGCGACCAATGGCCCAGTCCCACGCTGGGACACAGAAGTCTGCAGGTTCCTACTCCCATCCAGGAGGGCTGAGGGGTCTGACCACTTCAGCTATGACTGTATCACACGAAGGATGCAACACGTCAAGAAACAGCACTGGTTAAAAAATGAGACTATTCTATGCAGTCACACTGCAACTTTTAAATGACGATTCATTACCCGACAATGCAACTCTTCAAAAACTTTAAATGGTTTTGCAGACTATTTAAAGGCAAGAACAGTAAAACTACAATGACTGAATAATTTTTTTTAAAAAATTGTGCTGACTGTAAGTCTCTGAATTTCTTTTGAAGGAAGCAAATCCTAGTCATAACTGTCCACGTTATGAAATTATTTTCAAAATGTTTTTCTGAAATTTGAAAAAATAAAAGAGTTTCCAAATCATAGTTTAATGTTATACACAGAGAGAACACTCAACCCCTAAAGGTGTAACTTTTTCAACTGCAACATATCCATAAACAATAAAAGGAAAAGTTAATAAAAATGAACTGTAGAAACTACCCAATGAGTTTTACTCAAATATCCTCCTTACAGATTCATATATCACAAAGCAAGTGGGAAACATATAGCAGGTATTTTAGTAAGTTAAAAATCACGGTATTTTACTACATCATTTTATACACATTCCATATTGAAAAGTACCACACAGTTGCAAAATGTCTTCTTCAAACATTTGTTCCATTTGAACAGTGGATCAAATCTGTCTTGTTGAGATAGTCCTTAGTGAAAACCCCCATTGCCGGCTGGGGTTAAACAATGACAGTATCTGAATATGAAACTCTGCTGATTACATTCTTAATTTAAAAATCCATGTAAACAAACACTAAAACCAGAATGTCACAAGTGGTCCTACTACTAAGAAAAATAGAAGATGAATGAATTTGCAAGCAGTATCTTATCCTCAAAGAGGTTTCTTAAGCTTAATTGTGAAGAGACTGTAGTTATATGAATGAGAAAATACAAAAAAATAATTCAAGCACATTTCCACTTTCAGAGGGGATTCTTCTTATTAATTAAAAACTTCCATGAAATGTTCACAAACACTAATTACTTGGTGTGCAGAGAGTAACTTCCAACAGGCTATTTTTTCAAACCTCCTTCAGCAGTGTGGATACACCTGCTAGAATTGCACCATCTATCTTATCCTGCACAGAATTCATGAAGTTACAGAGTCATACAATGATTTGAGTTGGAAGAGACCTCTAAAGGTCATTTAGTTCAACCCCCATGCAGTGAGCAGGGACATCTTCAGCTAGTCAGGTGTGTCTCAGAGGGAAAGAAAACTATCCTGTTGTTTCATTAGAAAACTAATTTGAAGGAAAATAAGGTTAATAAAAATGCTATTTTACCACCATTTTCAAATTAGAGCCATACCTAACAACTAAAGGGAAGACTAAGCTGTCCTAAGACCAAAGTTTTCACATTGCAGTGTGCAGATTTCTCTGGCCTCTAGACTAATTAATTCAAAGGAGCCTGTGAAAAGTAACCCACACAAACAAGCCTAGTTATCAGAATGCACTGAGAGAGTTCGCATTCTCATAAACGAAATGTTAAGGACACACAAATAAAACAACTGGACATCAGGACTTTCATCTGTCCTTTCACTCATATGTCAGAAGAATTCTGATTTTTAGATTGGTGGAAATGCACATTTACAGCTACTCAACAATTATTTATATATTTATATATGTATAGATACTGGTATATTTATAATGGTTAATTTATAGTATTTACAATATTTTTATTTATCTTCTATTTTATATATTTATATATTCTTATATATATTTTATGTATTTACAACAGCTATTCATCCCATCTATCCCAACTTCCCACTCAACAGCCTGAAGCATATTCTGATGACCTTGATCCCAACTTTTAGTTTAATCTTTGTCATTTAAAAATATAACTCATCACTGTATTTCCAGTCTACACCCTATTTTCCAGAATTCTGCAAAACAAACAAGACTCTTTTATCATTAAGACACTGCTAAAAACAAACAAACAAACAAACCTCTCAAGCTAGAAGTGTTTATAGCTGCCAGCCTAGGTAGAAAACTAGAACAAGCAATAAGAAAGGTCAATAAAAAAAGTGAGAAGGAAACAGGTTATCTAAAATCGCAGAATCACAGAACCATTTGGGTTGGAAAAGACCTCTAAAATAATTTAGTCCAACCATTAACCCCGACAACCATGTCCCTAACTACCACACCTACACATCTTTTAAAGATCTCTAAGGATTGTGACCAGACCACTGCCCAGAGCAGCCAGTTCCAATGCTTGACAACCCCTTTGATGAATTAACTTCTTCTAATATTCAATCTAAACCATTGAGAAATGTTTCTTTTGAAATCCCCCCCCACATAAAATGTCAATTAGTGAAAAAATTCAAGTCCAACATACTACCGGTAGCAAGCAATCAATTTTAAACATAAAATGCTAAATTTGCAGTGTCTTTTCTCTTTGTAATTGTTAGAACAGTTAACCAAATCAACTTACCATACAGGTACGTGAATTTTCTCCAATGAATGAATCTCTTAGCACCTGAGTAAGTTTACTTGCTCTGAAGGGTGTGTGAGGTTTATTTCGGCCTAAGGCTCTAATGCACTCCTGAAAGAACAAAGAGATTCTTTATCATGGGTTAAATAAACATAATAAAATTGCAATTCAGAATCAGAAAATGCATGCCTTATATTTGATGCAGTCCCCCAAAAATATAATTAAAAATTTACTGTTAAATCTTGGATTCAATAAGCATTAAGCTTCTACTTTTCATTAAGCTAAGTAGAAAGGAAAGAATTTTAAAAGGATTAGAAGCCTAGAAACTGTCTCAATGTCATCCAAGTTGTATACATCTATTGCATCCAACAACAAAATTAAACAATGTTGATGTGAAATGTCTAGGCTAACAATTGTTCCTGATTATCAGCTACAAAACAAGCTGAACAAACTACAACCTCTACCAGAAGCAGCAGTATGGGCAGCGACATGGGTTAACTGTATCAGTTAAAAGCAGTGGCTTTGATTCAGGGACATGGGTAAACTGCATCATTTAAAAGCTGTGGCTTTGATTCTGATTTTACTACTGTCTTTCTTTACAGCCTTTGAAGAAAACAAACTTTCTGAAAGCTTCCACCAATCACAAACCAAGTAGGCATAGCTCTCTACAGGAAGCAAGCTCTCTAGAATTGGAAGACACTTGAAAACACTAGGTCACTTTCTGTTTTAAAATACTCTTTATGTAAAGAAACAGGGATAATATCTTCCTCCATTCCCAGAGGCAAGAGGCTACACTAATATTTGCAACAGACTGGGTTCCAGTGAGCAATACTGTGTAGATTAAATATTACTAAATCATTACAGAAGTTACAGCAGCAACTAAGTACAAAAGTGACACCGAGACACCATTAACCATCACTTTGTCCACTCAGTGCTCTAATATTGTCTAATAAATTATTCTTACACAAAGAAATTTGAATTTTTAATTTTTGCATTGTTGTCATAATATTTTGACTGTTAATTCCAGAATCTGCCTTTGCCTCTACAGATGAAAGGCTTCCTAGGTGCACTTTTAAAGTAGTTGCAAATAGAACTTCTACAACCAACCATACTTCAGATGTGTTTCAAGTTAGACCTTTGCTTTTAGCTGCACTAATAGATGGAATAGCCTTTGTATTACATGAATAATTCTACAGAAGTTGAATTAATCCCCCAGCTGCAGACATATCCTATACTGAATTATTGATATGGCAATCAGCAAGTTTTTAATTTGTGTTTTAATTTACTCTAATTTTAGTTTGCTTACTCCTGAAAAATTAGAATCAGATTATCTCTTTATTAGTAAAAGATTACAGAATGATGCCACCAGCTTCTAAATTTGTAATAAGAGTTTTAAACTACATCTAGTTTTCATTACATTTCTGAAAACCAGGTAACAAAATGACAACACTACTTCCATGCTGAGACATTATAGAAATAACTTCTTGTGCCAAAATCATGAACAGGTTAAGATAGGACTGATATCCAGATGGAAAGAGCAAATCTTGGATTTGCAACAAAGACCATTTTGTCAGAATGCACTGGTTTAACTGGAACTTGAAAATAACTTCATGGCTTCTGAATACAAATGGAAAAGGCTGTGGAGTATTTTTAGGATAGATGAAAAATAGCAAATATGTCATTAAGAAACTTCTATCTTTTTGTACCACCTTTTAGAGCTCTGCAAGACCTCAATTTATTTTTATTTCCTCCTTCCCCATATAATTTCGATGAAAATCACTAGTACAGCATCAGCAGAACCTTTTGCTATAATTAAAAAGACAAGTTGCACAAAAATTAACCAAATCTGTTATATGAGCACTATCCAGTACAAAATAAATAAACTGAAAAAAACACCCTCAAACAAAACCCCCAAAACAAAACAGCTTTATTCAATTACATTTGGAAATGAGTAGTAAGATCAACCCAATGCTCCCTGCATTGCTAATTTTGATGTTAAATCAGAATAGGCCAAAGTTTTGGAACTGCTGCTTCCAATTTTTCAACATGCTACAGAATTTTGTAATGACATATTATACATCACTATTTTATGGTGTGTTGTGAGATCTGTCTAGCCAGATGCCAGTCTTCTCCCAGATTTATACTGGGAATAAAAAAGTAACCACACAGATCTTGGGGTTCAGATTTTTTATATAAAACCAGTGTGGGTGCTGAGAGAAGTAAACCTAAGCAAAACTAACCAAAAACAGAGATAAATTCTAAGACATTCAAAACTGCTGTTTCTTCAGTTTGAAATAAAAAAAATTACTTCCCCTATTTAGACTGAAGCTCTTTTAATCACGATGAAACATCAAACAAAAAGACAGATGAATATATAAGTAGTATTTCTTAGCTCTGTTTATATGTCCTGGATTGGATGTATTGTATGAGAATCAGTAAAGTGACTGTATCAGACAATTTGCTATGAAGAGGAGTTGGCAAAAATGGATTTCACCTTTCAAGGTTTATTTTAACTATTTGCTAATTTTTTCTGGACATGCTGCTGTTGTTTTGCTTTAATCAATATATTAACAGCAGTAAATATGTTGCCAGTGTAGTTTTATCTTTTATTTAAAAGAAGAGATAAATAGTGAGATCAGTAAGAATACTTCATGCTTGTATTTCATATCTTTAGTACCAAAGTAAGTAATTTTTCTTCCTACTTTAGATACATATCAGAAATGTCTGCAAATTCAACCACTGGAGATTTTTTGTGAACTTGTTTTTTTGGAGTGTTTTCTTCTTTGTTTGGGGGTTTTGTTTTGTTTTTCAGCTGGTAGGTTGGTTGGTTTTACTGGAGTGTTTTGATTTTATTTTACAAAAACTACGTGTAAGATGATAGCACAATGTTTCTGCATGGTTTCTACTTGGGACTTACTAAGCGCTCCCTTAGGCATTTAGAGGAAAAATCAATGCATTGTTTCACCTGTCATATCAATAGATAAAGTAGACAATCAAAGCCCACAAAAACACTAATTTTACTTGTCACTGCTATTATACGTAGGCTTCCACCTACCCCAAAGCAATAGAAACATATCAGTTACCTTGAGTGCTAAAAGGCTCTTGTTGATTTCTGCACCTTCCAGTCGCGTCTGCCTATCTGCACTTGAAGTATCTGCTCCTCTTTCATTGCCAGCCAAATCAATCAGAGAAAATTTACCATGCAATTTCCCTTTCCTTCTGAGAATAATCTGAAACACTGCATGGCTTCGAGATGAGTGTGCATTTGCAGATGTCTGGCCAGATGTCCTTTAAACAGGCGACAAGCAGAGAAAGACATTAACCGGTGGAGGACCATACCAGTTAAACACTAACCTCATGATGACAGGTTTTTAGGGCAGATTCCTGTATTTTCTTACATGTTGATAGCATGTAAGATAACACTCTCTTGGACACTAGACATAGAACACTAATAATTGGATATACATAGTACAATTATGCCTCCTTTTCCATCTCTTTGAATGGAAATGGAAGATTAGTAGTATTTTCTCTCCCTTTTAAAATCATATCTTCACATATTTCAGATTAACAAAGAGCTCATATAAAAAATGCTGATGACACTTTCATCTGATCATGCAGCAGTCCATGCTCAAGGCTAATTTTAAAAACAATGAAGCTGAAGTCTTAAAAAAAAAAATTTTAAAAATTGTGCCTAACCTCTGCCAGTATGCATCAAGGTCTTTTAGAGATGAAGAACCTCGCAGCATTCCAGTTTTTATATTATGTGAATTTAAGTCAGTAACTGCTTATATAATACATGCAATTCACACCTTGAAAAAGCAGTTATTTCTCTCCAGGAGACAGACAAAGTCTAAACATCTCTATTTAAAACGTAGGTAGATTCCTTACTTGCAGAAAACATCATCAAAAAATTCCTTGCATATTAAAAGGCTTCACTACAAAGATACCCCCAAAAAATATTGTTCTGATTTTTAAACGTACAATGAAAAAGTGGTGTAAACTATGCAAGATACCTGCAGCTGTTGCCTACTTCAATAAGTTTAAGAACATCTTCAACACATTTGACTTCCCGCTCCTGTAATCCCACCACCTGGACTTGTTGTTTACCATCTTCTAACACTCTTAATTTTGTCTTCCTGTTCAACAAGTCAAAAACCTTAGGAAATGAGGAAAACAGAACAGTCAAAAGAGCAGCTTTTAAAGAAATTTCCTGTTTCGAATTCCATTTCAAATAATGCAAAACATTTCATGGAAATACATGATTGGAATGGAAATGTGAGGAATTTTTTGAAATAGTTTTTAATGCAAAGAGGGAAAAAATCTTTTAAGTGACAAGCTCACAATTTTGTGTATGAGAAACTCCTTTCTCAGAAAAACATCAGGTACTTACCTTACCACTGTAGATCTCAAAAAATGTTGCATACACTTGAAGTTCTAACTCCTTATAGTTTGGCTTCTTTAGCATTAAAAAGACATCTCCAGCTGTGAATACATTTCCAGAATAAAAAGAAATCTCATNCCCTTCCAACTTGTGATTGAAAGGGAAGTGTAAAGAATTACTTGAAATAAAGCTTTTAGTACAAAAATGAAAAAAAAGTCTTTTATGTGACAAACAATTGTGTTTGTGAAAGAGAAATTCCACCTTCCTCAGAAAAAAAAATCAGGTACTTACCTTACCACTATAGATCTCAAAAAATGTTGCATATACTTGAAGTTCTAACTTGTTATAATTTGGCTTCTTTAGCATTAAAAAGACATCTCCAGCTGTGAATACATTTCCAGAATAAAAAGAAATCTCATCATGTGTTTTCATTTAGTGAAGATTCATTCATGTGTAACAATCTATTTTACAGCACCTCATATTTTGTAAGAATGACAGATATGGTCAGTCAACCAAGCCTGAAACAAGGCAATCTAAATTGCCACACTATACTGGAAGATGCAGAAGACATCAAAATGGTAAACTTAAATTATCTGTTACTGCATTTTTGTTAAGTAGTCTATATTTACATTACTGTGTAAAGGATACCAATCTAGGGACATCTTTTGATATTACCAAAGCACCACTGCAATGTACTGCCTGTAAACTGTTGTATTTGTATTACAAAGAGTAGAAAATTTATTCATCCCAACTGATCTGCCCGAAGTCAACTGATCAATGAAGTCTCACCTGCAAGTGCATATACGCCTTTAGAACAATCTTGGTTCTTTCCCGAAAAGTCGCCACCCATAGTCTAAATTAAAAAAAGAAAAGATAGCTAAGGAAAAAAAAAGCACCATAAAAATAACAGAACTGTAGTTTACATATTCCATACTTATTAGAACTCATCTAAGAGTGTCACATTAAAAAATAGCATTGCTTACATGTAGAAGAACTACTTACATGGGTTTTCCCACTGCCTGTTTGTCCATAAGCAAAACAAGTAGCCATTCCCCTTTCAAATATGGTCTCCACTAATGGTCGAGCGGTAAACCTTAAATGAAAAAAAACTGTACTTAAAAAACTAAAGTACTTTAAGATGCCACTACCACAGGAAAATTAAAATGTTAAGGCCAGAAGTGACAAAATTGGCCCTGTACTTTGACAGATCAAAGGACATTTATACATCAATTTCTGAAGTAAGGAGACTATCAGCTCTAAAGTACTAAAATTTTCCAAACCATCACAAGCTACGAGGTCTCTCTCATCTGTTTTACAAAAGTATTATCCTCCCTTAAACCCTAAAACAATGATTGCCTTGTTTTACCAATCCAACATCTGACAGTTTACTAAACAGAGTCTGGAGCTCCCTCAAGATGCCAAAATAAGATGTTGAAGTAGGATAGTGTAACAGATAGGAGCTCTGTCAATGCTAAAATTCTGCTGTGGTTTTTTTTTCCTCCCCAAATCAACTTCCAGGATTAAATTTGAAAGACAAGAGGCCAAAACAATATTGCACATCTCAATTTTTGAGAACATGCACACATTAAGAAAAGGCTCAAGAGGCTACTCAAAGCTCTTAAGAGCTCAAAAGCTCAAAGCTACTCAAAGGCTACTCAAGCTCTTAAGAATGAAAAAAATCTACTTATCCCTGAAGTACTATTTGCTGTACCAGTATTATCTGAAGTATCATTTCTTTTTTTAGAAAATAATTCTATTTTAAGAAACACAGTGCAATTGTTCCTACTTCAGCTGCTTATCACCATTATTTCATTGTGAACTCCAAAAGCAAAGGGTAAACTAATGGAAAGTTACATATGGAGATGATTCTCTCTGCAAAACTTTCTAAACTTTCTTCAGTTGTTTACAAATAAATAACCTATGTGACCAATAAAGGAAAAAACTAATTACAGAGATACTCAGATGCTTCAACTTTCTTTTCTTCTGCTTTCAAACACAAAATCACTTACAAAAATAATGAGGCAAGACTGAGCCATTCAGCAGCAACCCAGGGTTATGTAAAGAATCTATATCTAGTTGAATCTAATGAATATATCTAACATATCTAATGAATTTTCATCAAGAATACACCAGATGATTCCTGAACAGCCTTAGTTTTTCCTTCTTTGCTTCTTCTAAGTATATACCTTCTGTCTTCTCAAGAGGATACTCCTATATTTTGATGTTTGTTCTTTCTATACATAAATATCGAAAAATTCATGAAATCTATCTACTTTAGAAGCACACTCCATTACTTCTGTTTGATTGAATTTGAAACTGTTTATTTTTCTGATTTATTAAAAAGGGACTTAAATACATCTATTTTAAAGTAAGACAAAATACAAACATATCTTAAAACGTTTTCATAGAGGATTACACAACTCCAAAAGATACTGTTAAAAAACATCACTTTTCCTAGAACTTCTAGTTGCAATCTTAGTCTTTAGAAATGTGAACTGGTTCTCTTTTAAAACTCTTAAGGCATATCCCAACCAATTAATGTTTTTTAATATTAACAAAGATTTGTTAATCTTTGTTTTGTTGTTTGTGGATTAAAAATACTTAAAATACAGGTTAAGTAAAATAATAACGGTACTAATAGTGGTAATAATAATGGTAGTGGTCATAATAATAATAATAGAGTAACAGTAGAGTAGGAACTTGGACTGAATATTTTTTCAGTACAGATATACAGTAAATTTAGCATATTGGAGCAAACCGGAGCATCTAGACACAATATTTTTTTCCTCAGTATGACCCTGAGGCTCTGATGAGAGTATATGACGACACCTATCTTGCTCTTACTTCTGTTATTACAGAAGACCTTCAAGTAATGATCTTTATTGTGCCATATGAGGGAGAAGGAGAAAGACTAGAGATCTACCATTTCAGTATTAATACAATAATCTTAAAATATATTCCTGTATTGCCTTGTAATACATTGTAATGTATTACAAAACTAATAAAAACTCTGAAAAAGCTCAGTACAAAAACACAACAACACTGTATACCAAAATCACCCCTTACATTAAACACTATGTTCACACAGATAAATAAAGGAAGGAGGGAGATAAGAAGAATGGATTCCTAAGCAAGAGAATTATTTCATGCACCATCAACCAGCTGGTTCTCCCACAGCTCCTCAGTATCAAGAAAAGGAAAAATGCTACCAGCAGACAATCAGCAAAGACAGAAATCTCCAAGGACACAGCTTTGCTGTTTACAACTCTTTTGTTAGTATTAGTTTTGTAAGATTTTCCTTTCATCCCCTTCTCAAATTATAACAAGCATAAGACAGAAGTTTTTCTTTTCATAACCTTTTAAGAATTCTTTTACGATGATTTTTTGTTATCCACTATCAATCAGGGCTTGATCCTAACTTTCACTTCCTAGTTGCAGATTATAAATCTTTAAGACTATGGAAGGCACTTCCCAAGCGTAAGAAAAATTATCTTCACCAAATTACTTTTTAATATCAGTATTTCCTGCAAAAAGTTTCACAGTATTTAGATGCATACTAAGATTCTGACTAAGATAATTTCACAATGTCTAACCTTGCCCACTACTGTATGTACTTCATTTAGTTATTTGTTCAAGGGAAATAGCTACTTCTAAACATGCTTTTAAAAGCTCTGTGTGAATTATTCTGTATGAACAGTGGAACTGAAACAGAAGAGCAAAGAACAAAATGGAGATCCAAATACCTTGGGCCTAAAAGAGGATATGTCTTTGTTGCTTTTTGTTTTTAAATTAGAAAGATTTAGCATTTTCAGCAAGATAACAGCTCCATACACTTCCATATTACACCAGCCAGCTTACTTCCCGAATATAAGTCAGCTCAGGTATCTCGGCAATACTAAAATATTCACTCTCTCACTTCATTTGTACTCCTTTCTCACCCTCTACTGATTTGTTTCCATCTCTCAATTATCCTATTTTCAGACTGCAAGCTCTTTGGTGCTAGGGCTTTCCTTTTCCTCGAGGTTTCCTGATGACCAAAAGCCATGACTCAGGTTTCTCACTAATAATAAGACAATAACCTGGAAGCAAATGGAGAACTGATTACATGGCTCAAGTAATCAGCAGCTGAGGAGGCAAGCGATACTTGCTAGAGCCTGAAATGCAGCAGGGCTAGGAGGAGAACTGGGAGTAGGACTCAGGTCAACAGAGGTGGAAATCACATTGCAAGTGAAGAATTAGGGATAAAGAATTAAAACAAAAGTAAACAGGTAAAAGCATGGAGGAAGCAATATACCATCTGGTAACACAGAGAATAGGAATAAAGTCTAAGACAAACATAAGTGTAACAGTTACTAGTATGGAAAAGACATGAGAAAAAAGATTCACCAAAAAAAAGCATATACACATACCTGTATACCATTTCATTAGTAGCCGTGTCATCAAAGGCATAATCAAAACGAAAAGTTTGGTTTTCTAGGTACCTTGTTAAATCCACCTTTTGTTTTGGTTCATGTACCATCACAACATCTTTACTAGGAATTGTTATTACATCAAGGTCTTTCATTAAAGTTTCTAAAAAATAAGTGAAATATATATTTAACTAACAACATATCATTATTTTTTACATTTTCCCATTGTTTACACTCTTATAACATCTCAGATAACACAGCTCCTCCAAGTAACAACACTGCAATGGGTTTGGGCTTCTGATGCCTAGACAGTAATATGCTAAGCACAAGATTTCATTTTGGAAGTCTAGTCATCCTATCCAACCAATTGCTGGAAATTAAAGACACGTACAAAGCTGTTTAAAAATACTACGCTTGCTAATTACAGCACTATCATTGTAATTTGTTATGTCTTCTATAACACTTCTCTTAGATGTGAGGTCTTATTTCTCAGTGATTATATAGTCTTCTACAGCTCACTGCCATATCCTTTGGGTTTTTATAAATATCTTCTCCAGTGGAGAAACTAGGCGCTAGTGCTGTACTGCTTAGACTGTCAAACTTGAAAACACAAGGAAATTAACATCCTTATGATAATACATTTCATTTTAAAACTTTATCTTCGTATTTTCTTCAAATTTTGCTTTCACTCCTCACAGACATTTTCAGTTGTGCATTCCTCCTGGAACCTACAGTACATATCTTTAATATATAATTCCTCCAAAGTAAAATCCTTTCTAAAGATTATCTTGTAAGCAGAATAAGCTGAAAATTATAATGATCCTTCATATCACTGTGACTTCAACAGTGAGATCCTAGATTATAATTACTATACGGCACTGCAATTTACTGCTAATTGTTGTATGGTATATGAGTCAGCAAAATAGAGAATCCAGTGATCCATAATATGCACAAAAATAAAGACCCTTTGTGTGTACAGTCAGGATTCACTAATGTGTCCTACTTGCATTACTATGTAAAATTTCTTAAGGCATGCAGTTGAAGAATTTGATGTGATTTTATACAACAAGATAGAAACCTTTTTGTGAGTTAACATGCTGATCAAACAGCACAATGGTTACCATTGCATTACATTACACATCAATGGAAACATACATTCCAGTCAAAGTACAATCAATTTTTCAACTGCACTGCAATAAAATGAAATGCAATTACTCTGCAGCAATCACAGATAAAAAGTAAGGAACAGTGACAAAAAGAAATTATGATGGAAAATTCTTTGCAGCAAAAACTTTTTCGTTTAACCAGTCAAAAGAGGATTTGTCTTCAAAAAGTATTTGGAGTAAGACATTTACTTCGTCCCAGCTATTCGGTATGAGAACCTGCATTCTCTGCTGATGAGAATTAGGAATAATGTCTCTGAAATCCATCATACAATTATAAATACATGTCACTGAACTAAAATCTCAAAGTGTCACTGTGAACACCTACTTCCTGCAAAGTCAATCCACAGAGCAATTGATGCTGAGAACACCTAATGTTTTCGGTGATAATTCTGCATTTTTGAGAAGACAAAACAAATTAATTTTATTTTTTCTAATCACAGGGTTAGAGTCTAGCATCTTTAATTATTTTATACTTTTCTATGATTTCATGAAAAATACTGTTTCTTAAGAACTGAGTGTTTTCAGAGGATTGTATCATGTGGATACTAGATTATCATCCCCTGCATAGATTATTTAGTTAACACCTTTTATACTACAGTTTATTCTTAAAAATGCAAAACAGCTTTAAGTATCAACCCCATTTTTACTTAGACATCTTTCTACAAACACCTCTACTTTTTTAATAGTTCCCAACCACTAATATCAAAGATATGCAACTTTCACAAAATTGAATCCCACTTCTGAATCTCAACCCATGACCCATAACAAATTGTTTTCATTTACTGCAATTTAACTTTGTCCACCTTCAGCACAGGTAGAAAGCGACATTTTTCCCAACAGTAAAAGTAAAAATTAAAAGAAAGAATAGAAGCAGCAATGTAAAGGAGAAAAATAAGATAAAACCTAACTATATGCTGGTATCAATGTATGTGTGGAAAAGGGAAAATATTTCTCCCATGTTCCTCTGGGTATACTTCAGATAATCCCAAATGTGTGCTTCTGACATTACAAAAACAATAAATGGCATCTTATGTTGCTTCAGCATCAGAGAGATGATCTTTTGAGTCCTTCAGCTGAACAGAATATAAGAGAAAGAGATGGAAAGAAACATCTTGGAGCACTGGATTCAGACAGGCTTCAATCCAGTAGGCATTTGTGTTCCTAAATTCCCAGTGAAAGTAAAAGAACTTCCTAGGAGGATTTGTATTTAATTGGAATTGAAAGCTCAACAGTTTGTTGTTTGGTTTTGTTTTTCTTTTAATACAGATTCTAGTCGGACGAGCAGGCAGCAAAAAGACAGTTCAAACACTCATCACATAAAGTAAGAAGTTGTCAGGAAGTTCTTTTAGTACTTATTAGTTTTTTAGTGGCATTTGATATACTCTAGGGTAACTCTGCCAGCCCTGAGCAACAACTCCAGGGTGTGCAAGTCTTCTGTTTGCCTGTAATCCACTAGTCCTGTGAGGATGTCTTGGACATATTCAGGCACCAACCGTGTTATATGATATTTCCTTGAAATCTGATCCAAGACCACTTGGAAATATAAAAATATATGCATAAAAACATGTATGAAAGTTCCGATTCTGTAAGTCTCTGCTCAGGAGATCAAGGATACTTTAAAGTAACAGTGATCCTAATCAATGTAAGAATACTGAAGTGATAACAGTAGAATTCATTCCCAGGTCAACTAAATACATCCTAGATGACCTTGGGAAAAAACTGCACTCATCCTGTGCCTCAGCTCCTAATACATAAACTTGTGGCAGGTAAACTACTTCTCTCCCCGTGTTATGACAAGTCTATAAATTTTCTAGGTTCATCACACATATTGTCTAATATAAGAGTTTCCCCTTTGATCAGTATTTCTAGAGTAGTTTAACACAAATAATGTTACTATCAGAAGCAGCTTTTCAGATAGACAAATGAACAAAATCTTCAACAATTACCTTTTTTATTGAGTGGTCGTTTTCGTACACAAACACAAATTCTGTGCTCATCAATCTGCAAAGGAAAGTTTCTCAGTGAACTATACCCCAGTTCCAGTTACAAAATATTTAACTTTTTTTGACTTCTCTTTTTGAATTAAATAACCAACCATTTAAACAAAGAGAAATTTTCAAGACAGTGAGTCATCTGGACAGGTAAAACCCCTTGTGCCTGCATAGTAGCCAAGAACCCAAAAGGGAGAATCACACATTAACAAAACTCCCTGCAGACAGTGATCTAATCCAACAGGTACGATTGGACTATGCAAAGAAATCCAGCTTTAACAGGGTAGATATGCTATTGACAGAAATGGTCAAATTCTCTGATTCCCACAGAATCTGAGTCTTGATCATTTAAGGATTCCACTCCTCTGCAAACTAAAAGACCACATCACCTTCAAAGATCAAACAATAATCATTATGCTGAAGATGGTTTTTCAACTAATTTTCATGGGTTTGTGTGCACATCCCTTAGCATCCCAGGAAGATTTACCATACAAAGGTTGAGTGACTACTTAGTACATACTGATGTTATTTAATACTAAAAAGATATTTAAATTACTTAACAGTACTAGGACTTCCAAAACCTACTCATTTCAGTATCAACAAATTACTGGAAATATAAACCCATGTTATATTGAATACTAATATATATTAAAATATCTATTTTTTGCATTAACAGACAGAAGTATACATTGAAAAAAAAAATGAAAACACACAGAAAAACATAGAAGGACAACACATTTCCATGTTGCTGGCATACTTACAGGATCTGCAGTTGTCAGTGGTCTATAGTCCAAACTTCCCCTGAAATCTCTTATCATACACATAATTTCATAATTTGGGTTTGTAGCATCAACATCCTAGGAAAAAGTATGCAATAGAATTTCTGTTATACTTTTTGTTTCCAGAAAAGGCCTAAATTAATTATCTATTAAAAAAATACACATTAACTGAAGTCTCATTTTTTCTGCAAAACACCAGAAATGTCTCCTCAAAGTTTACTGTATGTTTAACGCCTTTTTCCACTCTGATGTAGCTAATTTACTGACCATAAAGGAAACAATTATATGCTTCCCAGGTCATTTTGATAAGCATGTAATAGAAAATATATATTAATTGAGGACTCATTAATAGTCTACTCAAGAAAGAGAAATTACTTCTGCCTTTGCTAGCACCTTCACACTGAAGAAACATATAGTCAACACTTCCTTGTCTCAGATATGGCACTCTGACAGATGCCCAGATACTCCACTGCACAGGTACAACATACACCACAGAGGACAGTGCAGGAACCCCAGCTGCTCTAAACACAATCCTGCTGGATACAGCCAGTTAAAGTAGCTTGGTCCTAAGTACTGGTACTGTGTTAATTTCTACACATATTTGGATGCAATGCAAACTCTTCCAAGTGCTCCAGAGCCCCAGCAAAGTAGAAGCAATCCCAAGGATACTCAATAGGCTACATCCAGGTTGTGATGGTTGTGGCTGGGACAGTTTATTTTCTCCATCGAAGAATGCGGTATGCCGCTCTGTTTTGGATTTGTGCTGGAGACAAGGTTGATAATAAGTGGATGTTTTAGCTACTCCTGAGAAGCACTTACACAGCAAAGCCCTTTCTTGGTCCTCACCCTACCCCATCAGGAAGGCAGTCAACACAATCAGGACAGCTGACCCCACAACACAGACACAGAAGATAACTCATCCTTAACCTGGAGCCATCAGTACCAGAGTGAATGGATGTGTAACAAGCCGTGCAAGGAGCACCAATAAGCTAAGCCTGACCCTAACCTGTTTTCTGCAAAACTGATTAAACAACTTCCCATCACTTGTCCCTGCAAATACTTGTTTTACAGCACTTCAGGGCATGCGGCTGATGCCAAACATAGCCAGCTTTGGTGCCCAGACCCTACTAAGGTTTGCCTGGCTACCCCCACACAACATAACATTTCTGAATCACAGCTGGCTGTGGACACAGTGTAGGCACTCTCAGAAAGCACTGGATTGGGGTTACCACGCTGAAAGGGAGCCAGTCCTCACCTCAGAAGAAACTGTGTCCTGATGACAGGAAGCTGACTGTATCTTGATGTCATTCACTCTGACTACACTGAACTAAGAATTGCTGACAATAAGTCTTCATAAACGACTTTCTTTATCATATTCAGAAAAAAGCATTGTTTATCATGGAGAAAGCATTTATGTAATATATTCCAAGCCCTGTTTAAAGGTCTTGCATACTAGAAGTCAGTGCTTGGTAAATTATTGCTGCATTTCACAATTCCCTCATACAGAAGTTTAATACTCAGATGCAAGAAAAGGAAAAATAAAAAGAAAATTTTACAAGTAACACCACTTCAAAATATTTTAATATATAAAACCAAAAATGGTAATTCCTCACACGTAAAGACATATTAATGTTTTGTCTAAACTGATGTAAATTACAAAAGACAAATTTAACATAGGTGATTTTAGTCAACCTGGAAACATCACTAAAGCATTAAAAGTAAACTGTATGAATGATTTACTTGATGGTGGTAATTCTCATGTCAGCAGCAGACTGATACTATCTCTTTAGAGACTAACACATACGCACATGGCTGCCAACAAGATCACACTCCTAGCTTTGCTAAAGCTTTTATCCCATTGTGACATGAAGTCATTTAATATTAAGAGATTTTTCTCAAAGGATTAGCAACTTCATTTCTTTCACACAAGCTTTTTAACAACTGGCTGCCAAGCTGCTTGCATGATGAAATTACAAATGTACAGAGTAGTTTAAAGAAAGACACATTAGAAGTCCCTGGTAAAACCTGAGCCTCAAACAGATCTATAAAGCATCAAAAATCATAATGCACTATTTATCGTGTTATATTACCTCCTGTAGAATAACAGACCTCTCTAAAAGTCAAAAGTTGGTTATTGTCAAAAATACATTTTCCCTAAGAAATAGCTATCATCAGTATTGTTCTCTGGAGAACACGCAGAATAAGACAGCAATTGAAAGCAATGATTTCTGTAGAAAGAAAAAGAGGAGGAAAACCATCTAAAGTAGCAGTTATGACAGCAATCCTGCCAAAGACGAACATATTTGCCAAATCTGTATACAGAATGAAAACACTTAATTTCAAGATTATCACAATTCATAAAATTATCAAAGACTGAAAAAAGTACAATTTTGCAAATTTCTCTTGCTGACAGATGAATTCCAGTTGAACTAAAAATACTAACCTGCGCTCTCTTTTCTCTAAGTTCCTGCTGCTGTAACCTTCTTTTCTCACGCTTCTCTTGCAATTTTTCAACCTCTTTTACACAGTTAGATTTTCTACGTGCTTAATGAAAAAGATGCAATTTTAAAATACTTTCCATATTTACACTGTAAACTTCAATTAATGTATCAATAATTAGAATGCATCAACAATCAAGTATATTTTCAAGCAGATCTGATTAGTATTTGATCATTATGGCATTTAAATTTCTAAAATGCGTAAAATTTATTAGAAAAATGCCATGGGAATGGGACAATAATTACACAAACAAAAAAGATATGATCTTGAAAAAATATTTGGACAGATACATGTGATCTCTTGGTTTGAATTAAAAGCAAGCCCAGACAAATAAAAAAAATTGGAAAAAAAGAAGCTGAACAACACCACTGTGGTTAAAAGAAAATAAAGGAAAAACAAATTCCCACTACCAGTACATTTATGACAAAAATGAATATACATTTAGCCACGGCTTTCTGAAAAGCTCCTCAAGGAAGCTCACAGACAACTGAGCATGTAGACCATTTGTAATTTATGGATAACAACATAATCCAAGAGAATGGACATGTCATGCCCAGAATGAATGAGTCTTTGATACACGGTTTACATACAAGGGGGTCCAAATTCCTTTTTTGAAGCTTGAACTGGAGATATATCTGAAAAACTGCCATTCTGTTGTGAGGAGGAAGACTGTTCAGGAAGCTGAGTAGGCCGTGTGCGTGCGGAACCAATCACTGCAAA
>WBND01000313.1:656529-669507 GCA_013398595.1 Tychaedon coryphoeus | reverse complement strand
CACAGAGATACGCAGCCCTGAAGCATAAAGTGCTTCAATTTTATTTATATTGTAATTATATCCAAAAAACTAGTAAGAAAGGAAGCCCCACTGTTTCATATTCTCTAGATTCCACAAAATGTTCAAATCCCATTGAGTATATGATCACTGGAGGAGAAAAGCAATAGAAATTAAAGCCAGTGAAGTGCAGCACAATCTGTAAGTGGAAGAAACAAGCCTATTTGCCTCCATACCAGAAGGGATATAGATACAGATACAATCAATATGTCTAAACTTATGCATTGATTCTATACGCGCAAAGAATGCCAGTTTGTGAAGATGCTATGATGTCTTTTTCCAGTGAATACAGTGGGAGTGGTGAGCATGCAAGCCTGTGTGATTGAGCTGAATGCTTTAAATTGTTTTTCAAATAGTTGCTTTGATCAGCTCTGCTTCAGCTGACCCATTTCCTGCACACACTTCTAACAGAGTGTGTCAGAAGAGTACTAAAGTGAAGGTATCAGCTTTGATCAGTAGGCAGAAATGAGACACCAAACGAAGGCCAGTTCACTGTACAACATGTAAACAACTACAGAAATAGGGTTTGAATAGACAAGACAAATGCCCACATCATTCCACGTATCATATGAGATCTACCTTACAGTATAAATTGACTACACAAAATAAGAAAAGTGTGCTGAGAAAAGCTGAATTATCAGGCCAAAAAGCAAAATATTTAGGCCAACAGTAAGAGGCATAGTATTCATTAAAATACAAGTTACAGGGTTATGTCATACCAAACAGATAATTTACTACAAACGACAAAATGTATGGATGTGAGGACAGTCCATCATTAAGACATCTCATATTTAAACCATAGTAGGTAGGAAGAACCCCATAACACTCTAGTATCTTCAATCCACTTAATACCCCCAGAGCCAAGGGCAAAAGTGGTCCTAATCTGATCACTTGCAAAGATAAGCAAGCCCACTCATTTTCCAAGTTTGGACTGGAATGCAGTCTGAAGAAATGTTCATAGATTAACGTTTGGAAGAAGAAGAATCATCATCATCATCACAATCATTGGTACAAGTTAACTAAGTTGAACATAGAAGAGGAAGTGAAAACAATAAGCAGTAACTATTCTTTCACATGTTATAGATGCATTACATCTGTATTCATCCAATACATACTTTTCACCTTTTCACCTGTGGTATTTCAGTAATTTTTTTCTGTTTTCTTCACTGTTAAGTGCAGAGTGATAAAAAAACCTGTAGGACTTAAGTATTCTTATATTCTTGCGACGGTTAACACACAGACTGTTACAAAACAACAGGCTGTTAACAAAAAAGTTTTAAAATTGAAAATGTTGAAATGTGTATATTGAAACATTCAAATAAGCTGAAAACACTTTTATATGAAAAGTCCATGCATGATTTAACACTGCATAATTAATTATCTTCAAATTTTTGCACCATAATTTAATTCAGCTTAACTTTTGTAACAATATATTGCTTAAACTTGCATATAAATATTATTTGTACAGTATGAATTCCTAAGTACACATAGGAATAATTATAGGAATTATATATCATATCTTTTACATGTCACAGGCATACATACCAAACGAGAAACGCATATTAAGGAATACTAGATAAACAGGAGGTTAAAATGCCACTGTACTTTTTACTTCATCGAAATGGAAAGAGATAACATTTACCTCTATTATCTCTGGCAGGATTCTCATTCTTAGAAGGTATCACAGTTCGTCGAGTCTATAAAGAAAGAAGTCTCTCTTATTTGATCACCATACTATTGGAAGCATAAACTGCATCCCCAGCTCTGCTTCTTTCCACTGAATGAAAATTACACTACATGAACAACAGAGATCTTAATGCTGCCAAATTCCACCATGAAAAGTGAAAGGGTGAAGACTGACTGAACTGTACGTAATGCTTCAGAAAACTCCCAAACCTTTTCTTTATCCTTCGTTAACATTTAGCTACACAAATACTAATTCCCAACTCCCTCTCTCCCAAATCTCTTCTTAAAAAAATTTAGAAATCCCTATTTACCATAGGAAAAAGAAAATAACAGAGTTATGAAATAGCACCACATACACAAAAGTTTAGTTAAAAATGCTAGCACAACATCATGCATATAAAGCTGCTGTAAACTTACTATGAACATGTTGCACAGAAATTACCAACCTTCACAATTTTGTTTACTTTGTCTGGTGCAGCAGGTGGTGGTAGCGCCTCTGGGTTAGGTTCAATATCTTCATCCGGTCCAAGATCTGGGTTAAGTGAAAATACGCTCTCTAAATCAATCTGTGAAAAAAAGCATAAAACACATTAATAACACTTGACATAAATCTTCTCTTTATCTTCTCTTATTAAATATATTTAGTGGTTTTTCTAACACAATTTATTCATTCTAAGATCTGAATCATTTTCTGTTCACTAAAAATAGACTAATCTTTGGTCTTTTTTGGTATTTGGTATTATTTAAAAACACATCATTCAGTAAAGGGATGAATTAAAAATGACCAATAGATAGCATAACTTTGTAAGGTGATCAAACTTAAAGAGAAGTACCTAGTATTATTATGGTAATTCGACAATTACTGCAAAATATGTAAGAGATTCCATAGCATAATAAGAAGGAGATCTCAGTTATCTTAAATTTCTCACACAGTGCAAAAAATAGGAATTGCCAAGACCCAAAAAGATCAAATCATAGCCGAAACAATGTTAAATTTATCATTTTTTTCTTTTAAAGTATTACTGAGTATCATTCAAACTGCTGTAAAATGTTCGGGACGAGGGGCAGAATCTTAAAAATATGATTTTGTAAACATGTTGAAGATCTTTGGTCTCTATTGACTTCTATTTCTCTTAGCTGAAGCTTTCAAAGACCTCAGTGCTGTATAAATTGTGTGTCTTCAGCTGATGAAGTCTCCAGGAGTTTCTCATGGCTTTTTCTTTTCTTTTTCTTGTGTTTTCACAAAACCAGTAAAGTTTAAACTGCAGTTATTTATGATATGCTTATCCAAACTGAAACTGGCTAACATGGTCCAAAACTTAAAGAAAGATGCTGTAAGAAAGTGATACACAAAAAGACACAGTTCCATGAGGAAAGCAAGGCTGGAAAATTGCTGCCAAGAGTAAGTGAATAAGCAAACAAACTGGCAGTTAAATTCCTCAAGAATACAAACACAAGAAAATTTCTAGTTTAGCTGTTCTACTAATTTCCTGCCTGAACTGTATGTCATTCCCCCTCTTACAAATTTGATTTTTCTACCTGTAAAAACTGGATAACAAAGTCAGCCTTTGTAATCTCATTCAAAATCAACAGATGAAAACAACTGCCTAAAAGCTATGACACGGAGCTTAAGAATTTGAATTTACAACAGAAAACAGAATTTGCTCAACACTTTCTATGCAAAACAGTCTGTAACCAAATAATCATGAAGTAAATAAGGATTTATGCCTCATTTTTGTTTCCAGCGCCAATTCCAAATAATATTCACATAGATTACATATTGGCTCTTTTAGGTTCCAAATAAACAAGCTTACCTCTTTCCCTTTAGTATCTTTATTTTCAATCCATTCAACAGTTACACTTTCATTATCTTCATTTAGGGATGTTACCATGGCTTGATGAATTCGGCCTAGAAAGCAAACACAAGTGATAATTTATTATTAACTGGTGGAAAAAAATTCCAGAATATATTTCCATCCCTGCACTGAGCCATAAAGAGACAGATAAGAAGATGGTTGAAAAAATGAGGTGATAAATAGAAAGTGATTGCAGGCCACACAGTGTGAAGTGGCTCAGACCTGACCCACCACTGGAGGGCTCTAATGGGACAGCCAGCATTCAAGTGAAAAGCGCAATGAACAGAAAATTGAATCGTAAGTAAACAGAACCTCTCAGGCAAGCCATACCACTTAGACTCTCTCCTTGAGAACAGAAAACTCCAGTCCCAGAAGATTCCCACACGTGCCAAAGGCCCCTTAGGTGCACTTCACAAAGGCTTGTTAGTGAAGTTTCAGCTTCAACATTGAAATTAAGCCCTTTGAAATTGTGTTCAGACATTCATTTTTTATAGGCACCCAATCAATCAGTTGGTAGTTCAACTAAAATTAAACTGCCTGGAACAACACAAAACATTGTTTTAGAGCTACTTACACAGACTGCTGAGCTAGAGTTAAGGTGCTTTTGCACTGACTGCTTAAGTGCAAGACCCAAAGGAAGCAGGCCCCATAGAGTAAGACAAAATCAGTAAATTTTCAGTAGGAATAAGGATTTTTTTTCTAAGATATATAGTACACTGCAATTTTTTTATGTCCTCTTTCCTATGCACGGTATAGAAGAGCAACTGGGAGAGCAGGACAGCCATGCACTGACACGGAAGTATCAAGACCCAAGTGTCACACTGATTTCACATCCATGCTTTGCTTTAAAGTACCAAGAATTGAGGTTTCTAAAGAACACAAATCCAAAGCAACTGCTCCTTGCACACCCTCCTGTAACGAGGGTGCATACTATGAAGAAGCAATCCTTTTCTCCACCCGTCATGAGCCATACCCTAGGACTACGTGCAGCTCCCAAAGCATGAGTGATCGTCCTGGAGCACTTGTGCATCTGCTTAGGTGCATAATCTGCACCCATGCTTCAGTCTGGGCCTTCTCTGCCTTGCATTTTCTCTTCCTTTCTAAAACTATTGGCCCCACAAATCCCCTTTATTTTCTGCTCCATTGACTGTTTCAACTTTTTGTTTTAGCCACTTTAGTCACAATTTGACAGTTTTCCAAAAACAAGAAAAAAAGGGTTTTTACAGTCTAAGCCTTCTAGGGCCTGCAGAGGGACAGAAAGAAAAACCTTGAATGATATCCCAAATTACCTCAGCTAATAGTCAGAGTACCAAACACATATCTTTAATATTTCTTTTATTACAAAGGCTGCCTAAACATTCACATCTAGTTAAGATTCAGTACAAAGGGAGAATATAGGGAAGATCAGGAAAGGTAACAGCAAATCCCTGTCCTGTCACACAGTGTGTGGAAGAAAAGCCTAGCTGCAGCTCAGGCAAAATGCAGCTCTCAGGGAACTCGCAGGGCAGCCAGCAGCCCTGGGCAGCACAGGTTTCACATCTGCAGCACTCACCTCACCAGCAACACACATTACACATGCATTTACAACCTCCACACTTCTCCTGGCCCAAAGTATAACAGTCACTCCCACGCTAAAGCAAGTTAAGTAGTTTTTTAACATTTTAAATAAAAAGCCTCCCTCTTTTGCTTCACTTGGTTTCTGTTCCCTGGCATTCTCTTCTTTTTATTTCTCCAACCCATGCTTTTTCTGAACAAACCCTTCCATTTGTCCTTCCTGAGCACCATTCTCACCATCCTGAATATACCTCTCTATAAATATTTCAGCATTTAATAACCTCCAAGGACTTAATTTTGTGCAAGAATACTGTTGTCGAATTGTTTCAACGAGCTATCTGGTCCTTCAGCAAAGTAGCAACAGAAGCTGTTGTCCTCCAGTAGCAAGGCCACTCTTATCTCTTCTGCAAGGAGTGTGCTGAGAACAGGCTGCAAGGACACAAAAACTCTGGGAACTAAGAATTTAAGCTTACACTGGTATAATCTTCTGCTGCTTTTTTAAGGCCTAGCCCAGCTGTCAATTCAGAATCAAGAGAAAAAACAATGTATGAAAAATAACTGTTTAGTAAAATATATTCTATACAATATTGTAATAATACTTAGTACATTACCAAATTTGAAAAATTTTGAAGAAAGCCACTACTTGCAGCTGCAACCTGTGACAGTGTCACAGGTTGCAGCTGCAAATAGTCAGAGCCATCATATAACTCCTACTATTTGTTTCTGTGCTCTGTTACTTTCAACAGAGAACAATTAATATTTTAAAAAGGTTTTATCTTTGCCATAACAAGTGAAAAGAGATCAAAGCAGGATGATGTATGAACAGAAAATACCCCACACTCTAACAAACACAGTAAGCCAGCATGCCGTAACAAAAGAATCACAATAAATCTTCCTTCTCTGTGCCAGATTTCATCCCTTCCCTGGCCAAGAAAGTCAGGGCTGAAAAAAAAAATTCAAAAACCCACATCCTAACAAAAATAAATGTTATGTCCATCTTCCAAATACTCTGAGCTAAACATAAAATGTTCATTACAGTGTTTCAACTTACAATGTAGTCATACAATCTGTTCCTAAAAATTATGTGTTACTAAAAGTTTACATGTTATTAAAGTGCCAGATAAAGCACTTACATCTTTACAATTGCCTCTTGCTCTTTGGAAACAGTATTCCATTATATTTTTCTAGTACACAGCTGAATACAGCAGCTGGGAAATTCAAGAATGCCAGCAGCCAATTAGGCTGGCATAAACCTCGTCTAGCATATAAAGCAAGACCAAGCTACAAACGCCAAAACGTAAGAGCCAATCTGCAGAGTGTTTCAATGCAATGACTCTAATTTCTGGTGCACTTTCTAGAGCTGGTATTAAAATTTTACATGTAAGCATGTCCATGTAAACATAAACAAGCATAATAAGCTGAAGAATAATAAGTAATTCAAGACACACATCTTAAAACCAAGAGAAGTAGAACTGATACAGCAACTCTTCACTTGGCATTTCCTTAATTCTAGTCCCTCTCCTCACATGATTAGAATTCAGATCACAAGCAAGATTTTTTTTTCTGAGAAGTTGTTCCATTTCTGTAGGGCTCCCCATCACAGCACCAAGACTGTCTGAGTTTAAGATGTGTTTGGACAACACTCTCAGGCATATGCTATAACTCTTGTCCTGTTCAGAGCCAGGAGTTGGATTGATAATCCTGACAGGTCCCTTCTAACTCAGAATATTCTATAATTTTATGGGGCTCAAAACTAATTGAGAAGTTATAAAAGCAATTATTTGGGTAAGTATGTTCTGTCATACAGCACGTGACATCTGGCTAATCTCCAGCAACCAAAAAATACTGCTGGTGTTGAAAAATACTGCTGCCAGTACAGCAGTAAAACAGAAAAATGTGTGATGCCAATACTTTATCATTACATTAAATACACAGACAGTATAATATTCTCACTCCAATCAAGTGAAAAACATCAACTTCCCATTCCCTTTCTTCCCAGCCATCTGATAAACATTTGACAAACAGAAGCAAGCACACTGATCTGATCTGCAGACATACAATATAAGTATCATCTATTGTAGAAGTTTTTAACACAGCTAGTGGTGCACAAAAAGGTTCAGGAAGAACAGTGAAAGCAAATAATGGGGCTAAATCAAACATTTTAATTAACCCTTAGCCTAGGTAGCAGTGGCAACTCACTGCAAATACCAAGTGTACTTAGATCTTTATCTCTAAGCAAAGAGAACATTTTCTACCTTCCAAGCTTCTCCAAACCACCACGATTTTGAAGCAGAGATCAATGAGAGGAATAAACCCATGGCCCTTTCATATTCCTACTACTTTCCAGAAACATAAGTTATCAGTGTGAAATATGGGTTGGTGTTTAAATTACAGTCTGGACTACAACAGTGATTGACATGTGACAAACTCCTTTGTATTTTCCCAAGTAACTCAAGAAATAGAGCTGGAACACATTTTCCCCCACCCTTCCACATAATTGAAGAGTGTCTGCCCCAAAAAACATTGTACTCACATCTCATGCACAAGCTTTATGAAATCTCAGGAATAGCTTTGAGCCATATTAATTAAAAATTTACACTCAGGCTCTGCACTGGGCTATGAGAAGAGAGGCTCACAATTTCTATGATCCTCATTCCACCCCCAAAACAGGAGGAGAACCCAACCCCGCAGTGTTACATTACAACTGCCATACAGTTTAAGTCTTGGAAGCCCAAACACAAGCAACTATTTTCACCAGGACCGGGCTGTGGCCGTGCTAACATTGGCTCATGGTTGCTCACATTACATCCCTTGTACTTGCCACATCTTCAGGAGCATAAATGTGTTACATTAGCTCTGGCAGTGGACCACCAGCCAAGCACTTAGCTTTTTTAAGTGCATCAGCAGATTAGGTGAATGTAAAAATATACTACAATTTCACACCCACTACAGTCTTGCTGAGGATGACCACTGCAACAGAAGCTACTGATGCCTTAAAAGATTATAATACATATTTGTGAAATAGCCATGATTTTCCTGTTCATGTTCATGAGTAACTAATGTGAATGTTACCTCATCTAGAGATACCTGAACAAGACTGACCTTCACCCTCTGTCAACTGACAGTAAAAAATTAAAATTGTGAAAAGTACAATTTTCTTCATTCTCTTTTAAGTAATACAAACTCCAAGTTACAGATATATATTTAAAAAAAAAACATTTAGGAGAAGCATGAGGCTGCAAATACAGAAGCAGCACATACCAGACAGAATTACAGTAGTTCAGAAAATTATCTTCTGTGCTACAAGTTCCAGTCCTGGAAACTCTGGTGGGAGAGCTTTCCTGCTCTCACAGAGCTCAAGGAGGAAAAAAAAAAATACCAAATAATACCTGTAGCAAACTTCAAGGAAAGACTCCCAAGGAAAAAGAGATTCCCGGCTTGGTGTCTCCGTCAGTGTCCTTGGGGAGAAACCCCTATTCAATTATAGGGACATCCCTATTCACACAAATTGTGTAGCCCTCTCTGCACTACACAGACAGTCCTGATGCTCATCCCTCAAGGAAAAACTAGCAATTACTGCTACTGATGTTACTTTCTCCACAATACCAAATGTATTTGATTTTGTTTCAAAGTTTAATTTATCCACAAACCAGTAGATACAGTATTTTATTTTCATTTTATCTATTACTTTTACACCACTTTCGTTTTACTTAATCATACAAATTTATTTCAATAGAGAAGGCTTTACCAGCCTTCCCTACTGTCTTGTCTGTTAGGTTAGTTACAGTGTTATCACAATATCAAATGGACATTAAAAATGCACAGTCCCTACAACATTTCTAAAGCAAGTTCTTAAATACCAAAAAAATATAACGTAATTAAATATATATTTTAATATTTATTTTTATGAATGATGCCTAGCTGCTACCAACTCATTTTGTTGTATTACCTAAATCATCCCAGCAGTACTCAAGTCCTTCATACAACACATATGTTACAACCACATCTTATCATCTCTGTAAATATCTACATCTAAAATAACAGACAGGGATTTTTAGAACAGAAAGTAATATTACCCAAATCAAGTTTCCCACTTTTGCCTGTATGTTCTAGCTTTAAATTAACATCCAACTTAATCTGCTCCTGCCTTTACATAAAAAGCTACCAAACTCAGAAATGTCCCAAGCTAGATATGTAGGTAATTTCTGTGCAAGTATCAATCAAACATAGCGCTTCAGAAAAACAGAGTTCACAAGTATTACAGACAGTCCACAAAGAAATGAGAAGGGGATAAGTAACACACAGACATGTCACTGAGTTCTGTATAACAGTTAGCTTCAAAATACAAATAGTACATTTAAAGTTCCTCATACAGCAAACAGGATGTAAGGGACTTTTTGGTTCCCCATCCATCCAATACCAACAAGCCCCTCCACTCTGATCCAGTAAATCACAACACACTGTGCTCAGCCTAGCATAACTTGTTAGCTGTCCATACTGAAGCACCCTTATCCCCACACTACTGTCATGGTTTTCTAATGGCTTCTCTAATAATTTTTTATCTCCAGTCTTGTTACGTTGTGATTTGGTGGGTTTTTCTGCTGATGTTTCATTTTGCAGGCTGATCTCTAAAATTTCCCTTTATTCAAAACAAGTTTTCTGTGGTTTTCCCAGTTAGAGGAACACATTGCTTTTTATTTCACTTCATTGCAGGTCCAGACCCTTTTGGGGGTGGGGTATTAATATCCTTTTAATCAGATTTCAAAGGGCATTACTTTTCATTAAAAAGCTCTGCTTAAAACATCTTGTCTTTATTTGCCTCCAGAACTTCAACTGCCAGTGAAATCAATGGCAGTCATACTACTGGCTTCACAAAAGCTTCAATAGCATCTCACCATGGTAGCATTAGAAAGTTTACACTACATATTGCCTCTGGAGGTGCCAGTGTCAAGAGAGGAAGAGAATACATGTTACTAAAGCAGCTGAATTCATAACGAAGTGTCCCATTATGATGCCAACAGATGCACTGGTATCTTGATATTTACCATTAAACTGTCTCAGCTGTACCATGCCAGTCATCCCACAGCACTTTCAAAATGAGCAAATATATAATTAATTTCTCTGACTTTCTAGGTAGTATTTCAGATATGCAAAGACAGAAAGAACAAGAACAGTCTGAGGAGGAAATGGACAGAATAAGAAAAAAAATTAACCAACCTACTAAAGGGCTGCAGGGCAGAAGTGATTTGTCTTGTTTCAGGAAAAGACTGCATTTGAAGGCAAAATGTGAAAGGTTCTTTCTACAAGTACTTAAACAGTTCTTTGTCATCATTAATGAGATAATACACAGGAAGCGTAGATCCAGGTGTAAGTTCACACATAAAACAGCAGGCTATAGCCATTTGTGTAAATGGAATTCATCAATAGAACAACACCTATCTTTAGACCTCAACAAGGGACATCTTCTGGATAGGACCATTACCCTGAGTCTGGTAGGTACCTTCTGATTTCCTACCAACTGCCCTAAGCTTCCATGTGATAAGGCACATTTTTTAAATGTGGAAATGCAGTCCATTCTTAGCAAATTGCAACCTAAAACAAAGTAGTTTTTTCCCATTTCCAAGACAGACTACGAAGTCATATTTCAAGCAATATGCATAAATTAAACCAATTAGTAAATTTCAGTATCCAAAGTTTTCTAAAAACCTGAACTAGGTGACCACTTAGTATTTCCAGTTACAACCGGAATAACAGTAATGTTTATGTATTGTGAGAGGCATTATCTGCAGCTGTGGGTAACAGTTATAAGGATGTTTACCCACTGTGGAAAAACAGCAAGGTCTGCAATATCAGTCCTTGAAAATGCAGGGGTTTATCCAAACTGATTTTCACGTGTTTTTGGTCATGACTTCTAACAATGCCTTTCTTTTGTACAACATTAATTTCCTATTCAGTCCTACAATAAATCTCTCACTTCAGGCTAATTAGAACTTGTCTAAATGACAGAATATAGGGCTTATTTTTTCCAGAATGTTCTGGTCTTACTTTTAACAATCACGTTTCACCAAAAAAAAAAATGCATTTCTTTTAGCTTGCTCTACTTAAAGAAAAATAGCTCTCTGGAATCAATAAAACTCTCTATTCAGAAAAAAAAATAGATGGCAGATAGATGAAAAAACCCACACATTTTTTCAGTGATCCCACTAATGAAGTAAAACAATTCTCTGGATTCAGCAAATAAACAGGTAAGTAAGAAAAACTTAAAGAATTGCTATATCTACCTCTCAAAACAATATTTAGTTTTAAGAAATGACTCACTACAGACAAGAAAATATGTAAAAAGAAAAACCTATTCCTCTCTCCAAAAGTTTCTTAAACCATTTTAATGGTGCCTTCTCAGCCAACAGCAACTGATTTGATAGACAGCCCTGATTCTTCCTAGGATACAGCTCTGGGGAGAGCAGATCCTGAAGATCACATATGAAGACTTCCATGTCATCCTGACTATGACTATGTATATTTCCTACATACTGATAGTGATGGGGTCATAGATCCCTCTGTGAGCTACTGGAACACACTAATTGTGCAGAAAACTAGCACATCCGTAAGTTTTCTACTGGGTTTAATTACTCAAATCATCAATTAATACATTAAATAATTAGAAGAAAAAAATCATTAGACACACTGGATGGGAGAGAGTCTGTAGGAACAACTCAGCTGACAGAGGGACAAGCAGGAAAACCCTCGCCTTGTTAGCAGCAACAAGGCCAATTTTCACTGCTGTGGAACCACAGCTAAGGTTAGAAAACTACCTTCTATGAGGCAATCCAATCTGTTGGCTGTCCTTCCACATCTTCTTCAAAATGCTCCCTTCCACATACCTACACTTTCTCCTACATTTTAATGGTAAGAGAATGACATTTAGCTGCAAGAGCCTGAGCCAGAACAGGACATCTCTTCCAGTCCCAAAGACAAACAAAGACACCTCACCACCATCAGGACCCACCACTTAATTATGACACTGCAGTCCTGGTCACACATAGACCAACTTAACACAAATACTCAAAATCCTACAGTTGGAGAAACTGCTGTGAAGACATTCCCCTAATACATAATACTGATGAGTAATATACTTAATGTGCTGCATCATCTTTTTCAGTGATACAGCAAAATACCTAAGCCACTAATAGTAATGAAAATAAGTATTGTTATATTTGAGAGTTATCAAAATCTCTTCTGATATTAAGAAGTGTGTAGAACCCTACAGAGTGGAAAACAAGGCCAGCAAAGCATTTTCATGCCTAATTTCCAAAGGCATACAAACCAAACAGTAATATTTCTTAGGAGTTCCCACAGACATCAGGAAAAGTTTTACAAGTTGCTACTGTGAAGCTTTCTGAAATCCCAGACAAGAGATCCACAGGACCTATGCAAGTAATTGCCAGACCGATCAGATTCTTCTCATGGCAGACAAGGCATTTGGCACAAATTGAGGGTTTGGGTGCAATTGTGTTCAGCCAACACCAACCATTATTTTATTGTAGGGTTGAATTGCAGCACGGAACACAAGAAAGAAAAGCTGCATAAGGCTTGTCAGTGGCTTTTTTCCTGCCTCATGACAGAACCATGACAGCTTCAGAGCTTTGGACCTCCACATCCCTTTTCCTTCCCTTCCCATCTGTTTACTCTTTAGCAACCCTCTGGATCCCAGGGGGGAAAAAAAGAAAAAAACAAAACAAAACAAAACAAAAAAACTGTTGGGGATTGAGTTTTTGTTTCTTTTTACTGTGTGAGTTTGGAGAATTTTTCCCATTGTGATGCGGGC
>WBND01000313.1:636360-654401 GCA_013398595.1 Tychaedon coryphoeus | reverse complement strand
CCGGGCGGCCCGCAGTGCCGGCGGCGCCCTGAGGCGCTGCCGCGGCCTCGCGCACGGACACATGCGCGCTCCCTGCGGCACCAGATGGTGGCCGGGCTGCTCTGGAGCGTTAATGAAATGGCTTTATCTACCTGCTGCCTGCTCATGCGGCTCCCATGTGCTCAGTAGAGCAGCTTAGGAGCAGTCGTCCTGCTCCCCCGACTGCCTGCAGCTCTTATGTCCAAGGAAGGCACATGGTGTCGTTCCTGGGGATGTGCTGTGCAGTTGGATAGATAATTCTTGTGGATCTCTTCTAACTCAAGAATATTTCATTAATCTATGAAGGTCATCCCATCAGCAGCATCCATCCATCTTGGGAGCCTACTGGGAGGCCAGAGAGGGGCTCTTTGTCAGGAACTGTAGTGGTAGGACAAAAAGTAATGGGTACAAATGGAAAGAGGGGAAATTTAGGTTAGGTGTTAGAATGAAATTCTGCAGGAGAGTGTTGAGGCACTGCAACAGTTACCCAGGGAGGCTGCAGATGATGTCCAGCCCTGGTGGTGACCAAGGCCTCATTGAGTAAGGCCTTGAGCAGCTTGATCTTGTAACATGTGTCTCTGCCCCCGTGCAAGAGGGTTTGGAACCAGATGTTCTTTAAGGTCCATTCCAGCCCCTTAACATCCTGTGATTCTATGAGCTTTGCCCCATGTCTTCATACAGCTTAAATAAAAATAAAACACGATTTGTGTTCCACATTTCCCTATTGTGACTTCTTCATCCCAGGCAGGCCACTGTGTTGCACGTTGCCCGTTGGGTTTCTCCTCTGAGGGCAGTTCCTGACATGATAAATCTGCCCCTGCTTTAAAATTGTCCTTCCTGCACAGCTTCTTGTGACCTTGAGCAGCATCACAACAAACTCCCTAATTACTTGGCAAGCAAAAACTAGTCTAGTAAAAATAATCCCCCAATCCACACATCAACTGGGTATATGGAATGACAGCTGACACCCTGCTACACCACTGAGAGCTGTGCCCTCCCAGCCCGCCTGTCACTCTCCTTCCCTCACCTCCCTGCCTCCACTGTCAGTTTTGTACTGAAATCAGTGTGATACCTGGAAAGTCAGAGTCAAGAAAGCAGGGTTCCCAGTTCCTACAACCTTCCTACATGTAGAGTAGCAGCTGCAGTGGTACAGCTTTCCCTCACCACACTGCAATCTCAGAAATACTCATTAGCACCTGAGCTAAGCTGCTCTGGAGCTTATCATAAATACTGTCTGCTCTCAGGAACTTACCTTATCTGATGAGCTCCTGTGTTTTAATCAATAAGTTTAGAAACTTACTTTTATTGCCTGAGAAACAGCCCAAGTGAAACAATATTTTTGTCATTGAACCTTCAAGGAAAGTTACAGACCTGAATTGTGGCTAGGGTAGAAAATTGCTGTGTCTAAAGCCTACTGTCTTGTGACCCAATGGACAGCGGCTGTGAGACCCTTTGTGCTCACCTGCGCTGTTTTATGTATAATTAGTTTGTTTCAACCTTACCTGATGTTTTTATATTGAAAATAAAAACATTCAGATTCTCAGGTCAGATGCAGAGTAATGGAAAAGCAACTCATTTGAAATAGTTAAGTAAGAAATTATTTTTCATGTTATTTGCTCTGTGTTAATGGAAATGTCTCCATAACTCCAGAAATGTTAACATGTGAGTGGCAAACTATATAGGCTTTTCTGGAAAATTATTTGATTCCTGTCATTGCAGAAAGAGATGACTACTTTTACAAAAAAATCATCCCATTGAGGTAACAAAAGTGTATCTTAGAAAAATATACACAATCTTTAGTGTTTACAAAATCAAGTTCTACTCTAAAATAAAACAGGTCTTAAGCACACACAGATCTGGAGGTAACCCTGAAATCTCTGAAACACTTTGACCTTAGTTCAGCAAATAATTTTAAAATATTCCAAACTTGAAATACATATTTGAAGTTGACTTATGAAAATAAGACCCACAATTTTTTTTTGCTGTATATGCTGTTATAACTGAGATTTTTTTTGTTATTGTCATTAAATACACCTAGAAGCATTCACAGAGCAAGTCAGCCAGCAAACTTCTTGTTTGTGCCTGGAAAATGAACAGTGCTGGTAGTAAATACATCCAAAATATTTAAAGTATATGACCATGCATTATAGGAAATTTTTTTATGAAATTAAAGATCCCTAACTGATTGGGGTTTTGTAAGAATGTATTATTTTTATTTTTTTCAAGAAAACACTTGAAAAACTTACTCTTGAATACCAGGTCTTACATAGTATTCTAAATATATATCTCTTCAAAATTTTCATTAATATTAATGTTAGTATTAATGTATATTCAATCCAGTTTTAAAGCAAAAAATAAAGTTTTGAGTTCCAAAATCTAGTCGCACATTTTTAATTGAGGTACAGGAAAATTTTGTTGTATATAATATAACACTTTATTGGCTCCCAACATAGAATTATTCTGATCATTTTTTAGAAAGCATATTCATGGCTTCTAAAGTAATGTTTACAGAAGTCCAAGAGCTGTTTCTACTTTTTATGCATCAAGAGCACCAGTACGTATTCGTCTTGCCAATAATAAAAATAATGCAATTACTGAAACTTTGGCATTCAGTTGAACACTTTGACTGCTGTTGGATTAGTCATCCAAAATACTGGAAAAACATCATGCACCAGTTATGTTTCAATTGTTAGGAGGAATTCTTTGGTCTTTAACAAGCACTAGCATCTGCTTGCATTTTACACAGACACAATCATATTTATTAAAACATTCAATTTACTGTATTTCAATATAAAAATTGAGTTATTATTAGGAGTCTACCTGCTTGATAACTTAGAAGTCATTTATTATTAAGTATTTTAACTATTTCACAGCCCTAGTGAGCATATATGATTAATCACAGTACACATTTACAATTACACTGATATGAAATTATTTCTTTTTAAAGCTCAAATCTGAAAATATATTTATGTTTCTATGAATGCATCTGCTATCAAATGTGTAAACAGGTCAGCCAACAGTCAGGTTAAAGGAACATGTAGTCACTTGTAGGATTAAAAAATTAAGTCAACATATTTATTATATAGAAACAAATTTTAACAGAAGACATTATACAATCATATCTTCTCAGGTCATCATGAGAAACTGTTACAAAAAAAAAAACAAATTTAATAATGATAGATGATTTATTTTACTTAACCTTAAGAAAATCTGCAAGAAGAACCTGAACTAGTTTGACATCCCTGTTTCCCTCTTAGACTGATAGACATGTCCACTTCACTACATTTGTGAAAACAGTTTAGCTGAACTCTCTCAGATCCCTTACTGTTCTTTTTTCCTTTTAAGCTTCTCTTCATATGTATTTTATCACTGTTTAATGCTACCCGTGATGGACGCAGCACTTCCTGAGTAATTGCACTATACCAAAGTGTCAGAAAGTAATAATAAGAGAACTGCCATACTTGAAGATAAAATACCTAAATGTATTTCCCACTGCATTACCATATATAAAAATCTGACTACCTCTGACTAATGAACTATTGTAATATTCATAATTTTGCATAACTGCCTTATCTGAGAGTCAAAATGTTTTCAACTGGGCACTCAAAGTTTAATAACTAACCTTCTATCTTCCACACATGAAGTCTAGATTCCATTGTTTTAAATGTCTACAAATCTATTTATAATCCTCAACAAGTTAACAGATGACTCATTTGAGTAACAATGCTTTGGGGATTATAATTAACTATATATTATATATTATATGTTATATATTAGAAGCAACATAGATGATTAGATTTTCAGATTTAAAAAAGTATGTCTATGCATAATAGCTTTCTCTGTATAGAGAATGTAGGTGCTGAAATAGTTGCTGTAAGGCTCAAACATGCTTGTCATATGTCTAATTTAATAGAGCTGTCAGTGAGCTACCCAGGATCTCTGGTCTCTGCTCTTGCAGGAACCATCACTCCACATGTTAATAGATCAACACTCCAGAAGTTGTAGTACACTTCTACTGGTTTGAATGGCCAGCCAAAAGTGTGGAGAAAAGTAATCACTGAGCAAATTTGTCCCCAAAGCAAATGCAAGTGTAGAAACAAAATTGTTATTTCATTTACTGCATTATTATTCCAGGTTGAGCAGCACTCTAAAGAGCTTCTGCATGCATAAAATCAGAGCATTTCTGGGTAGATAAAGGAGTCAAGAAGTGAAAAGAGTGTGAATGTATTTCAATCCTTTCAAACCAGGAGACATGAGAGAAACAAAGTGCTTCTGGGAAAAGCACACCTCCATCTCTTACCATGCCCTTCACTCCACCTCTACATTTGTAGTAGTGATGGCAACATCTTTTGCTTTTCCTCGTATTCATAGCTACTTCTGTGCTTGGTGGGATTAGTTTTAATCTGTCCTTAAGGTGAAAATGGCAGTCAGGGAAAAACTACACTAGTTCAAAAGTCACAGAATAATGGGGGAAGCACTGAAGAATAAGGAAGCTGGGTGTGCAGATTACAGTAGACAGTAATGTGGTCATTATAGCTCTGGCACATACATTACATATCCTCTTACTCACTCCATATGCCGCTGCTGAGAATCTGGCCCAGGACAGCTATGTATCTGGGATCATGTTTCATTATGCTTCCCTATTGACTGTACTAAAGACAGGCAGAATTCCTACTAGACAGCAAACTGCTTTGGAGGAAAACTGAGGAGAAGATGAACCTCTGTCCAAGCTTCTTGCTGCCTACAGGTTAGCTCAGATCACCTATACTGTGGATATTTGTATTTAACTTTCACTCTCCTCTTCCTTCTTTCTTTTCTCTCTTAGCACTCCTCTCCAAGTCCTCATGGAAAATCTCAGAGGGATTGTGGTAAAACATTGTTCGAGTCAGGCAATTTGACTGAGTGATAAACACACATTTCTTACATCCTTCTACTACCTAATTTCACTTTTTTGTCAGAAGGAAATATCGAGTGACATATTACCTGTGAAAGTAACTTTGGCATGTGTGCATCTATTTTGGAGCTTAATTTATTTTCATCCCGTCTTTGCACCACCAGTAAGACTTCTGCAACAAACAATGTGGAACTATTCTACCTTGTACAAACTGAGGGGTTTCTTTACTTATCCTAAATCTTATTCTACAGCTGTCTATAGGTTTCTGTACTAGTGGTACACAGTGTTAACAAACCCGGGTATTCATACATAAGGTATTTTTTGTGTTAACACACAGCACTTTAGCACATTTTTATGTTGAAATTTGAATTAATATAGATTGTCAATGTGCTTGTTCTGTGGTAACTCCCATTTTTGATATCCTTCATAAGTCTAGTGTAACATTTGTGTAATTAACTAGAACTGCATGGCATCATACTGTGTCAACATCCAGACACTAGGCTTGGTCATATGCCCAGAGTACACAGAGCTCTATCCTGAAAATGCCTGCTCCTCAATATACAAGTGAAAAAAATGCAAAAACACCTATTTGCAGTTCCTCAATCATGCAATAGTCAGAGCCTAAATTCAAGCTAAAAGGATATTTATTCTAAAGGAAGACAAGCAGTTGATTTGGTTACACAAATCCTGGAAGACGGAAACATGGAAATTAGTATGATGGCACAGCAATCCCAAGGTTTCTTCCAAGCACTAGCATAGACCTCTGATAGTAGAAAGCCATTGTGCAACTGTAGCCCACTTGTAACTATAATGAAGCATAATTTTATGAAGTAAAAATTGTGAGAAAACTTTTTTAAAAATCAAAATAATTAAAACGGCACTTTTCATCCATAGCCTCCTACAAAATAGTCAGATACATTTTTGTTCTGTGTTTTTTCAAAGAGCAAACTTTCATCAAGTCTTCTAAAATGAAAAAATAGTAGAAGTTTTCTTATTAAAAAAATCACTGCTACCTAAAATTATTTTCTTTAAATGCGTTTGTTGTCTAATAATTTGACAGATTCATTGGAAAAATTAATAAATTTGTGTGCAAATGGATTCATGCATGTTTTTGTCTTCATTAATGTCAGAGGAAATATAAATTTGAAAATATTTATCAACTTCTATACCATTGCATATCTCACTGCACTTCCTATTTATTCATCTTGGAAACTAGAGAGAAATGATACATGCAGACCATTCTGATCAATTTGTGGTTAGGGAGCTCTCATAATTTATAAGCACAGCAAGCATAATGTTTTTAGTTTTAAAGTTAAAAAAGAATCTTAGACATTGTAACTATTTATTGTAACAACCACAATGGCTGAAAGTTATTAATACCCTACCTTTTTTTTTGCAAAACAACACGGTTTTTTAATATCAAATTATTATGGTCAAATAGTGTTCCTTTTTCCTCGGTTTTAGAAATGGTGAAACTTTCAAACTTTTAAAAGCCTACTGTCTTCCAGTCCCTAGGTAAACATCTGACTACTTTTTGCTTTGCCAAAGCAATGAGAATGAAATGTTATGATTTGAAGAACTTACTGCAATAACTTCCCAGTCAAAGCAGATGTTTACCTCAGTATAGTTGCAGCTGAACTGCTACTTTGAGATGATTTGAAATCAAGGATTCCTTTAGATTCAGTGTGTAGGAGTGCAACTCTGAAAGAACAAGCATTTTATGGCAATGAAATCCTACCCATTTTTAAGAAATATACTGTACCAGAATGCATTCTGTGGCACAGACATCTCTCAGGATCAAAATATACTTTTGTGTGGAAGGACTCTAGCAGGCATCAGTGTTTGGGCAAGTCTTTTTCTTTTGGAGGAGGTGGCAGGAGGTCTCCATCTCTCTCCAGCTGGAGGCATAGAATCTGTCATATTGACAGAGGCATCTTTGAAGAAGATCCGGTGGCTGGCTGAAAGGCCTGGCATGGCTACAGTCACAGACAGCTGCAGGTGGCACAGCAGAGAAGTTATTTGAAAGTATCAGCATGCCTCAATACACTGTGAATATAGTGTAAAGTTTTTCACCTAATATTCATAGTTGTGTTCCAATCAACTTGTAGTTTCCAAGCTCACTATGTAAAGTACTTGTAGGAAGAAAAACTTTGAATATTTTTGGGTCCATCCAGTGAAATACATTTAAATTCATTTAAGCTTTTTATACTTGTACTAAGTAGTATACAGACAGTGAAAATATATTGGGGAGGAAAGTGCTTTTTATGTTTTGCTCTGAAGGTGCGTAGGAAATGTTTTGAAGTTGTGCTCTTCTGTCAGCTTAAAGAAATATATTTGTATTAAGTTCTGGTTACTAAACTTTCGAGATATACTTGTAAAGTGCTATGAAGTACCAGCCGAGTCACAGAGCTTACCCTAAGAAAGATCCTTTCTTATTTTTATTATTTCCTCTGGTAAAGGTATGACTGATTTTTTCCTTTTTAGGGCAGCATTGCCATCCAGGCAAATGGCAGAAAAGCGTCTGAAAGATAAGCAAGTTTCATTTTATCTCCATTAGGCTTTCTAACAATGAGATGCTCTGTAGAACGCCCTCAAAGCTCATTTCTGGACTTTTTTTTTTTCCAAAGTTTCATTTTAAAAGAGACATTTTTCCTTCTTCCTAACATGCTGTTAAAAAGCTATGTTGAGCATGTAGAAGAAAGTTACCATTTCTGAAAACTAATGTATCAGCAATTTTAAATGTAATAATTGAAATATTAAACTCACAAATAAGAATTAAAATATTGTAACGTGCGATAATAGTGCCTTGAAAATTCCCTCAATAATTATGCTTAATACAACCTGGTGTCAAGCTGCTCATGCAGAAGCAGAGGTTCAGTTTAGGCTGGATGTATTCCTGAAGAATAGCGCGGGGTACACTGTAGATAAAAAAACTACCCTTTCTGTTACGTGTACTTAAACCCTGGATCAGATTATACAAAGTGTTTGTCATAATTCTCCAGTGAAGGTGATTCAAGAAGAGATTAAGTATCTCTTAGAGATGGAATATACCTCTGAGCAGGAGGATGGGCTAGATGACCTCTTTCATATCCTTGTAACCTTGCATTTCTATTGTAATCATGACAAATCCTTTTTCTCCTGCTTAAACCTTCTCCCCCACCTGGATTAACAGATTTCATTTGAACTTCATAGCTGTTATAATTTTAGCAACAAGTTTAATGCAGTGTGTTCAACCACCACCCGAATTATTTACCTGGTAGCTTGAGCATGCAGCTAAGGAATTTGAAGAAAGAATCCCTGATTTGCAATATGCTGGCAGAAGAGATGGAGAGGTTGTTTTTCTATATAATTATATACAAAACCCTCTAAGTGCCTTTCAGTGACATTAAAATTAACTTACTTAGTATTACTGAGGTTGTTAGAGTTACTAGCATCTTTAATTTATAATTCTGAGGTTATAACCTTCTCTAAGGAAATCAGAAAAAAACAGACAAAACCAGGCTAACCCAGGCAATTCCAGGATATGCAATACATGCACACCTGTATGAGAAATTTCCCAGACAAGTTGTTTCTGTTGCTCAGATGTCAACAGCCATTAATACAAAGCAAATAGAAAAGTAAAAGACCTAGTTATGATGAGAATAAAATCCCTGTCCTATAACTTTCCTGTCTTCCTAACTTAAATATTTTTATATTAATCTCCTTCTGAAACAAAAAGAGGTTTATAAAAACAGCTGATTTTTACACAAATTGTTCATCCTTAGAGTAAAATAAATTAGTGAAGTAACCCAACATATTGAGAAACTAAAATGGGAGACATATGGGTTTCTATTCTACAGGTTATAATCTACCCATGAAATTGCCACGGACTTTAGAGAATGGTGTTTCATTCACAATGGCTAATTTATAGAAACTGCAATTTTTTCCCCTCAGATGTAATTTCTTATTTTAATTAAAAATCTCGGAAAAATTTGATTTCATAAGTCTTATGGAGACAAGTGTGGGTACTAAACACTCTACAAATGAGGTACTGTAGTTAGAGATTAAATTTATGTGCCCCAGAGATAAAAGATATCTCATAACTTCATTCTGTGACTACCTTGCAGATTGTCACATATTTATTAAGCCGGCTTTCCATGATTTCCCAGTGTTCACCAAACAAGAGGCAAACAGAATGACTCTGGGTGGTGATAGCAAATGGCAGACCCATAATGAACTATGTACAGATTGTTTTGCCTTAAATTTTACTGCGTTTACAGAAACCTCTTTAATTTGTCATAATCCTTAATAGTGACAGGTCACTACTCACACAAGTGTAAAGTATCCTTGTCAGAATAATTGGTAAAGAAAACTTGCATCGCTGCCAAATACCTACCACACTGGAAGACTGGTAATAATTGTCTAAGGCTGTGGAAAAAGCTTACTTTGAATAAGCAACAAAATGGCATATTGAAGCAAATTGTGTCAAGAGGATGGCTCAGTAATACCTTATCCAGGAAACTGCCAGGTAGATAAGTCTAAATATTGTTGCTATGCAGAAAAAGAGTTCTCCCTAGGCCTGGCTAAAGTATGTTATTAATACATTATTGGGATTATGACATCCTCTATACATTGATTTTTACTGGGACCAATGACACTTAGATACCCTAGCTGGTGTTAGAACACCAGGAATGGGCAGAGATATGGCCCCCATAAACAAGACCACCAACATTCAGCAGACCTCCATGAAAGCAAACATAAAACTATGAACCCTAGTGGGTATCTCTGCTGTCCTATTTCTGCTACAAAAGCTTCCAACCTAAACTGGTATGTAAGAAAACAAAGCTAATTATTGAATATTTTTCTGTGGTCCAGATTTGATTCTTGTATCCCAGGAAACTAGAGGTATGAGGTGTCCTCCACTCCAAATATACTGAGTAAGAAAAAATTACAAGTACATGCAGAAGCATTTCACATATTTTCTATTTTATGGGGATTTGTTCTAAGGGCTGAACAACCACAGCCATTCATCTAACAGTTGAGATGTCTTTTGGTGTGAAATTGGTGCTACATATGAAGCTGTATGTTAAGGACCAGTCAACCTACTGACAACATAACCTACTATTGCTGCACAATAAATAATACATATGGTACAGTGCAGTATTATTTGCTGAGATAAATATTCATAGATCATAGCCTAGTGCTTTACTAAAGAATTGCACTAGTTCAAATGGACAAACATAGTACCTGTGTTGGCTCAAAGATGTGATTTATTACCTGAGAACTTTTCCACATTTTATCTTTTCTTTTGCCGCTTACAAAGCTCAGCAGTTTGCATTGAGTAATATTATATCACTTAGGTGAGATAAGATCCTTCTTTTTTAATTAAACTCCATCAACATTTTGAAGATTTCTCTGAAGAATGTATTTCTGTTGAATTGCAATTTCTGGCATTCTTTCTTAGCCTGTTTGTGGTTATAAATCTTCAGGTTGGTTTTCATCTGAGCTTTTTCTTTGTGGCTTTCATTTTTCACTCTGCTTCTAGAGTACATCAACAGGAACACATTTCCAAATGCTAGCACTTTTCTGCAGATGATGTAGATTTCAACCAGATAGAAAAATAATGTGATTTCTCCCTTGTAAGAAACTCTCTGGTCTTGCGCAAGATATATATGATTCTATGGCACGTTGCTCCCCTCCTTTTAGATCTGTACTTAGTATTTTTATAAAATTATATCTATCTAAAGTAAAGTGCAAACATTTATCAACCCTTACAAAGGCATTGGTATTGGACAGGAGAATAAATGTTCCATGTAATACAAATAATAAAATTATTATTAAAGATTAATTATATTCTTCTAACAGATGATAACATATGATCAGAAATTCAGCACATACAAATTCTCATATGTACTCATTCTTTCTTGTCTGCCACCTTACAAGGCCCTTGCAACGTAAAGTGCAGCAGGCTCACCTTTATCCTGAAGTGTTCTGAAGTGCCCTGTCCAGATGTCTACCCAATCCTTTTCTGTGACGCCCACCAGGAGCAACTCTGCGTATTCATTATAACCTCCTTATAGTCTGTAATTATTCCACATGCATTTAGAGCCTTCTCTCTCCCTGAAAAACTGTAACTGAGATATGACAACCTGTCCTTTTAATAAATTACTGTCACCTTATCACCTCTCCAGGCAATTTTGCCTTAATTAAAGAAATACAGTTACTTGCCAAGCACGCATTACCCAGGAGCCCCACTGGAATGACTAGTGTGCACTGTGTACATGCTGCTGTGGGCCAGCTCAGAGTTTTCCACCTCAGCCACAGAGCTCCCCTTTCCAGCACTAACCGGGTGTCTTTGAATCCCTCTTTGCACAATGGGCCTGTGCACAGTGAAGCTTGGTCTGGGGGAGCTGCACCACTGTGTAGCTGCTCTCTTCAGAGAATCATGCAGTATTTGAGTTGTGAGGGACCTTTAAAGGTCAGCTAGTCCATTCAATGAGCAGGGAGATCTTCAGGTGGATCAGGTTGCTCAGAGTCTGGTCCAGCCTGATGTTGAATAAGCCCCAAGGATGGGGTGTCTTCCATCTGTCTGAGAAACCTGTTCCAGTGTCTCACAACACTCACAGTAAAAAATTCCTTTCTTATATCTAGTCTGAATCTGCCCATTTTAAATATTGGGAGAGTAAGGTCTCCCCAGAACCTTCTATTCTTCAGGCTGAACAACACCAGGTGCCTCAGCTTTTCTTCATTGGAGATGTGCTCCATCCTTCTCGTCATCCTCATAGCACTCTTCTGTAACTACTGCAACAGATCCACGTCCTTCCTGTGCTGGGACCCCAGAGCTGGGTGCAGCACTGCAGGTGGGGTCTCACCAGAGCAGAGCAGAGCAGAGCAGAGCAGAGCAGAGCAGAGGGGCAGAATTCCCTCCCTGCCCTGCTGCCCACTCTGCTCTGGATGCACCCAGCACACGTTTGGCTCTCTGGGCTGGCAGTGCCCAGGGCTGGGTCAAGTCCAGCCTCTCACCCACAGCACCCCCAAGTCCCTCTCTCAGGACTACTCTGGATCTGTCCATCCCCAGCCTGTGCTGATAATGGGGCTTGTCCCAACCCAGGTGCAGCACCTCGTACATGGTCTCACTGGACCTCGTGAGGTTCCCATGGCTCCACTTCTCAAGCTCTTCCAGGTCACTCTGAATGGTGCCACATTGCATTTTCTGTGATGCAGCTCCAGCTGCTGCCCAGACAAGCCCCTTTGAAAATCCTGGTGGTAGTGCTTGTCAAAATCTGTTGAAATAAATGCTTTTTATTATGTCATATGTCATAATGTTCTTCAGTAATTTCATTTTTAAAGACCAGAGCAGAGATTTCTATTTCCTGTCATTTCAGAATTTTTCCATCTCAAACCTAGCTACTCAAAAGGAAAATTGTTTTTATTAGCTTCAGGTAGGCCACAATAAAAGATGCATTTTTTAGAGTGAGAGTCCTCCTGGTTAATCACTAACATGATGACGGAAGTGGTACGTCAGCCATGAATCACATTCAAAATGGAAATGTCTAGTCCCCAGATCAACAAAAACTTTAAAGTCTGTATGACTGCATGTTTCTGAAATACTCTAAATTGGTTCCTAACAAGGCATGTGGAGAAACATATTTCTAGCATTTCTCATACATTCTCTTAGATTGGAAATTGCCCATGGTATAAGTAACCATATGTAGAAAGCAATACCAGGTTTGCAGCCATATGTGGAATTTTCCTGACAATATTTTTGAAACTGGGTCACCTTTATGCAAAGTGCTAAATATTTAAATTCAAACTTAATCCTTGAAGTGTGCTAATTCTGTCTTTTTAAGAATTTGATAGCACTTGCAAGGCAAACTCTAAGGACTATTAGAGCTAAAAACTACCAGAATAGAGGGGAAAAAAAGAGAAAATAGATCCCTAACATAAAAATAACTGGAATTATGCCAAAGTGAATAGCATGTTTTTACTCCAGTATGGAATTACACTCAGTAACCAATAGTTTCATATTTGAACTCAACAGTGAATTCCATGCATAAGGAGAGATGAAGGATGAATTGTTGCTGTTCTTCATTTGCTCAGGTTAAAACAGTAACATATTCATAAATAGGCATTCATTGATCATCATGTTTTTACACTGAAAATAATTGTTTAGATTAGTTAGATCAGATTTGACTTCAGAATACTATAAAATCTGAAATCATAGTAATTGAGGACAATTTATCTCTTGTGTTACATACTGTTTTTCTGTCACTGAAAGGCAAGGATCATGAAAGGAGGGTGATGGGCTGGAAGAGGAAGAAAAAGAGGGAGTACAGCAGAATTAAGGTCCTTTTTCATACAATCTGTGATAGTAAATTTATTCAGTAGAGAGGTGATAAAGTGATGACTTTTCTATAAAAGGCATAAATAAATGAAAGATGTAGAAGAGTTTACAGAATGTATTTCTGAACAGTTTTAGATTATAAATAAAAATTCATTGTCTTCAAAAATTATTTATCTTTAATATTTTAGAAGTTTAAAATATTTAAATTGCAGTGTACTAGATTGACCAAAGTGATAACCTTTACCATGGCAATGATAAATTTTGACAAAATGCCATTCCTGACAGTGAATGCCAGTTCTCCTTTCACTTGGCAAAAATATTTGGCAGCAGTGTAACTTAGGAAGACAAAGCATCTCCCAAGAGATGATTCAGAGAACCTTAAGACAATCCACTTATTATTTAATATTTTAGAAAATGACTTGAGAGGTTTATTCTTTTTAATAAGAAAAAGCTGTTGAATTTTAAAGCTGAAAAGTAGGGTATGATTTTGGATACATGAAAATAAATCCTCTTTTATAGATGATGAAGAAACTGTCATTGCCTTGCAGCTTAAAGTTTTTCTGAATATTGTCGTGTCCTAGATTTTTTTCTCAACACTCAGTATATGTTTTGAGATTTAAGTTGTCTTTTCTGATACTCAGAAATAATGAATGTATCTGCAGTAACCTTATACAATGCAATTATATGCGTTTCAACAGTACTGTGACACTCCAAACACTAAAACTATTAAAAGACATAGGGAAAAAAAAACCTTAAAGCACAGACATAATTCCTTTCTTCCCTTTGCATTTTGCCTGATAACTGGCTACATAGGCTTAGTTTTGTTTACTTCCCTACAGGAATGGTGCATGTGTATACAAAGCATAATTATTGGTACCCGAACATTACTCATTGCTATAAGAGTCTCTTGTTCAGCAGTGACACCTAGAATCCTGTGCTATTTCAACTATTTTTATTAACATTGTCATAAGGATTTCAGCTGAGGGTGGCATGGTGAGCAGGAGCCCTCTGGGCGGGGGGGCCATGCCAGCAGTGTTTCCAGGAGGCACACTGGAAACACTGGAATCCTGGTGAGCAGCCGGGAGAGCAGACCCCAGTACTCCAGGGTTTAGCAGTGAACCCTGCTCAGCCATCCTCTCTGAGACAGAGGGACTGTGCTTAGACATCTCCCTTGCTGCAGGGCAAGACTGATCTCAAGGCAAGCTCTTTCATGGAGACACTTACTCAGAGAGTCCCTCAGGGCATCCACATTTTTGTGATGCTGTGGGCATCATGTTCTATAAAATGATCACTGTACCAGAAGAGGTGTATTCACTTTTCATCCATGCAAACCAGCACTAGCCTGTCCACTTTATGTATTAATGCTGTCTATTTTACAGGTATTTACGCTCACTAGTACCTAAAACCTATACCATTTAGTTATGGATCTTATTTTTTAGAAGTTTTATAAAAAATGCAAACAAACTTGGTCAATGAATTACACATCTAAAATGCAGTCATACAGTGTATGTCACTGTCACAACTCACCAGATGAAAGCCAAGTGCCAATCACTATTATTTCAACAAATTTGCATAAAAATATATAACATGTTAAGCAAGTGTTTAATTTGTTTAACACAGGGTGTGATTCTCTAACCAAGTTACAATTATATCACAATAGTAAATGGATTGCACAGAAGTGTTCATTAAAAGGAAAAGGTAACCTCTTCCTAAATTCCTTTTTTTTCTGACTTTTGACAGATTTGGAGCAAGTCTTTGGAGTACACATACCATTAACATTTTAGGAAAGCTTTTGATGTTCTGTGATGTTGAGAGCTTTCTTACTGCTTTGAGAACAGCCTAATGAAATGAAGATATGTGGTCTTCTAACTGCCCTGTACATAGGTCATGGGTCTTTGTGTCCTCATGATGACTGCAGAGAGGGCATGTCACATTCTTGATAATTTTTTTTCAGATACATCTTTCAACTCAGATGCAATTCTGCTGTGGCTAAAGTGAATTTCTAATTGTCTTCTCTGAGGAATTAATTGATTTCAACAGTAGGGACTGTCAATATCGCCTAAATCAAGCACAGCATTAAGATTATTCTTTTCTAAAGAGATGCTCAAGGAAGCTGTGATGCTTTCAGAAATTCTAAAAATGCAGGTTTGTGTTCTATTCTCATCAGTATAAATCTCACTCTGTTGTGTTGGTAGATTAGCACTGTGAACATTACTTGTGTAACCAAGTATCTGTGTGTTGGGTTTATTTTGTTCCAGTTTAAAGAATTTTTCCCATTATCATGCTAATGGAGCCTGCTGGGTTACACCCAGGATCTTTTGACGACTCTAGACAAAGGGGTAGGTGGGAGCTGGCTTCCTGGAGGGACTACTCGTGTACCCCATCTACAGCGCACGTGGTGAGAACACAGGAGAGACAGACCCTCTGCGGCCAGCTGCCCTGCATCTGCCCTGCTCAGCCTCCTACCTCTGAGGACACAGCAAATCACCGGGGCACAAACGGTGAGCGAGGAGCTGCTCCCAGCCTGCTCCCACCTGAGACAGCGCAGCCGCTGCCGCCCTCCGCTGCCGCCGCTGCCTGCTCCCCCAGCTGTGCCGGCCCTGCCGCGGGTTACATCACCGGGAGCAGGCACAGAGAGAGCGGGCCTGCAGCTAAAGAAAGGACTGGAACTGTTCTGGAATCTGTTCTGTTGGTAATTTTAATAACTGCTGTTGTTTCTGCTTGTACAGTTAAATATATATTAGTAAAAGAGCTGTTACTCTGTCTTAGAGTCCTTGATTCAAACAATTTTAATACTTGGAGGGAGTGGAATTAAATTCTCCGTTTCAAAGAGAAGCTTCTGGCTTTATTGGCAGACATCTGTCCTTCAGACTAGGACACTGTGGAACCAAGAATCTGACACAAAATCCAAAGAACAATTGTATTGATAGGGTTTGTTGAAGGTCTGGTCAACTGTATGTGAGAGGAGAGTTGGACAGATGGCTATGTGTCCAGTATTAAATGTTTCAAGTTTGGCACTCAAGTCACTATACATGTTTTGAGATTAATTGGTCTGTATAAAAGACTAAAGGGTGCAACTTTGGCAAGAGAAACAAGAGGATTAACTAAAGATTGTAGGAATAGAGTAGCAGAAGCTGCAGAAACTGTTTGGATATCTTCTAGCACTTCTGCAGACAGGATTCTGCCGTTTGTTGTCTCCAGAAAACTACAACCCAAAAGAGCCCTTGTTGAAGTCTGATGCTTTTTTATGGTAAACCACAAAAAGCATCTTTGATGTTTACAGTGAGAATCAAGATCAGAGTTGATCAGACAGCTGCTGTCAAGCTCCTCTGAAAGCACAGCACAATGAGGTTGCTATAGTCAAGAGGGTATTTTTGCCTCTATTAGAATGAACTTATTTTGGTTAGTACAATATAAGGAAAAAAAATCTATAAAGTAGAGCCAGGAAAATTCCATTTCCTGCTTTCTGCCCTTGGTTAGATATCCCATAATAACAAGTAACAATACCTGTGAATAAAGAACTATATGCCCAATATACCATTAAGGTACTTTCTATGAATTATATCTTGTTGAAGTGTAATAAAGAACTTTCTGAGAAGCTTGCTTCTGTCACATTCTTGCTTAGAGTAAATGAGGAGAATTAAACAAGGAGCCTTGAAAGCAGCAGGAGAACACTTTGAAAGCTTCCCCTTCTTTTCTAAAGCTCTGTAGATAATTGCTCAGTGGACACAACAATTTCACAATAAATTAACAAAACATACAAAACAAGTATCATTGTAACAAAACCGTAACTTGGTATGATTGACTTGGATTTCCCTGTGTTACGGTAGGTCTAATATTAGTCAAAACCCAGCCTTTTTATAGGATATGAAGAAAATCCTAACATTTACCCTTGCTAGAGCTAATCAGGAGTTACACAATGTCAGTCCATAGATTTTGAAATATCCAGGGATAATTGTCTGGAAAAAGATGGACTTGCTGAAAAATTCTGCAGCCTTTTAGGGTGAAATGTTCTCTTTAGACCATGGCAGGAATCCATGCAATAGATGGTAGAGGCCACTGAGTTATTCCAATGCATTTTGATTTAAGTAGCAACTTAGTGAAAGAAATTACAGTGATAGATACAGTTAATGTCAAGAATGTAACACTTTTGATAATGCATTCATTTTTTGAAAAATGCTACTTTATGTCTTTCAACTTTGAAAAACATAATTTATTACTCACAAATACCAGTTATAAAACCTTCAAATCTGTGTTGGGTTGATGTGGCCAGAAATGTGTATTCTATCACCATCTCTTAAAATCGGGTGGGGCAGTGATTCCTTATCCCTGTGGCACACATTATCTGCTAATGGGCCATCTTTAAGACAAGATGGGGCAATCATCTTTATCTTTTCCACAACCCATCCTCCCTCTATCATCTGCTGCTAGCCCATTAAGTCCCACTGTATGACTGATCAAATTACATCATCCCATTGGGAGATCCTCCTCAGCAGGAGGAACCAAGCCTCTCCTACCTAGATAAAAACTGAGATTTTGAACAGCAAGTTATCCATCTTTCCACTGAATTCCAGAGGAAAACTGGACCTTTCCACATCATCTCTGGACCTTCAGAGGAAACCTGAACCTTCTACAGGAGCACTGCTTCAACAGAACCACATCTGCCACTGCAGGAGGATGCAGCCACCATTCAATGGGACTGCTACCAACATCCTGACTGACTGACAGGGTGTCAGGTTGTATTCTGACTCTGTCAGTGTTTTGGGATTGTTCTTTGTAATACTGTATTTCTATTTTAATTTTCCT
>WBND01000313.1:596631-627237 GCA_013398595.1 Tychaedon coryphoeus | reverse complement strand
CCAGACAGCCCTTGGCTGCCAGGTTCCATCCATGCCCCAAGGTCAGAGAAAGCTGGGTGCTGCCATCACAGCCCCCACTGGTGACTGTGGCTTTGGCTGGGGCTGGTGCTGGGGAGCACAGCACCACACAGGCCAGGCAAAAGGATGGCTTTTAAAAAAGGATGCACATGGGGACTTGAGCAGACCCATTCAGAGGAGCAATGTTAATGCCATGTAGGCTCAGAAATCATGTACTGTGCTGCAGTGCACTGGTAATATAGCTAGTTCCAGGCATGGTCTGCCCTCACAGAAGCTCTGATGTCTGTAGTGATGGTTTCAAGTTGGATTCACAAGATCCTGAGTATTCTGTCCTGGTGGCAGGGTTTCTCACCAGCATCAGGCAGGTGACAGGCTGTGATGATGCACACAGTGCTTGGGGGGTGCTGACAGCAAGCAGAGCACCCCTGGCTCTGGCGTGTGCCTGGAGATGTGCTCCATACCCACCCTGCAGTGGCTGGTGACCAGGAGCACGAGATGGACTGGGCTTGTAACGCCCCCCACTGTGTAGACTCCTCTTAGCAAGGAGACCTATATGTCTAGTTTTTAACCTTATGAAAGTACTTTCTTCTGGAATTTTAGTCTTAGTGAAATCACTATTTATTCTTAGGGCAAAAACATACTCAAATAAACCTTTTTCATTTCTATAATCCCATATTACTTGCCAATTCAAACCCATCAGCAAGTTCAAGCTTGTTAAGTATTTTGTGGCTTTTAAGATAAATTCTTCAGGAAGTAGTTGCATAAACCCTTTGGTCATTTTTTTCCCCATCAGTAAGTATTTTCTCCCCAGTGGGTATATTCTAAGCCAAATAAGTATGGGGCCAAAGTGACATTGAATGATACCAATTAAACTCTAGCTGTGACAACCTTTTAAAAAGTAGAGTAAAAGACTTGGTACAAAGGCTCTCCAAGTTATTTTCTCTTACAGGCTAGTACTTGCAATAAAAACTGAATTTAGGGGATAAGATCTATTTTTGGTTGTGTTGGTGCCCAGCCATGGTGAGACAGTGAAAACTATGAGTGGAAATGGGTATGTTTCAGTGCCATTTCAATTGCTTTGTACAGACCTGGTGTCAAAGCAGCTGTCAGACCTCTCTTGCTTTGGCTTTATATTTGGAAAGGGGTGGCTGTTGCTGAGCATGTGCTTGCTTGTGATATTCTACACTGGAGCTGAGAGAGGTACTGATTTCAGCTCTCAAAAACTCTTCCATATTTCTTTTAGGATAAGCCATTTTAAATAGCTGAATTCAACATTTGGAAGGATAGATTTATAGACAGTTCAAAGCATTTCTTTATTTATATCTCAAAAAAGCATTACAGTGGGAACTGAAATATTTCAGGATCATACAATTTGCTGGGTTTTAGAGTCAAGTTAAGTAATCCAGTTTCTTTTCTTGATATATGACATAATCATAAATGTCCTTATTAAGCTAAATTTGTTGAAGCCAGAAACATAATTTATGTGAATATATTTGTGCAAAATTAATCTCATTTTCAGAGGTTCATTTCTCAAATTTATTAATTTTTTCTAAAATAAATTAAAAATATATTTTAAATGTTAATAGCTCATGAGCACTACCATAATAAATCAGCCCTTTAGCAGGCTGCAGATGCTTACTTCAGTGAAGGAATAGATTTAAGTTTTGGGTCCTGCAGACCATACAGAAAAAAACCCCCCAAAAATTGTCAGATTCAATGCTGATTTGGATATGTTTTCATGGCATTCACCCTCGCAGTATCTAAGCACTGATTTATATCATATGGAACTTCACAAGTTTGTTTTTTTTTTTTTTTCTGCACGAGCCAGAGCTTTACCACCAGCCTGAGGCAGAACTTAGTATCACAGGAAGGCAGTGGTCTTCCCTGGGGAAGCAAGGCTGTACAGGAAAGCTGTTGCATGCACATGAAGGCAAACAGTGAGTGAAAAAGAGACAGGCAAGCAATCCTGCCTGCATGCAGAGCAGGAGCTTGGCTGCTTGGCAGTGACTCTGTGCTGTGCCCACATAAATCTGTGCCTGGCAGTGCAAAGTGCAGACAGTTTAAATTAGAGGACTCTGAGCAATGATTAAACAAAGGTGGAAGTCTAATTGTGTGGGTGACTCAGAGCAGGTGGAGGCAGCCAAGGGCAGGGAGAGTGTGAGGAGGTCTGGGCACACTGACCAGCTTGTGAGTGTGAAGAGGGGTCCAGCCAGGCTGGGGTGGCATCCTCTGCACAAGGGACACTCAACTTTTTGTCCATGGTCAGCAATAAGCCAAGGCAGACGGCTTGGGTTTGTAAAAACAGTGTGGCAGACATTGTGTGATGTGAAAGGAAACATCTTTACAAAGCAGTCACGGTAGCAAGCCAGGGGACAAAACTGCTGAAAAAGTAAAATGCTATTTCGTATTATGTGTACGAACTTCTTCGAGGAAAAAGTCTTTTTTTTCACTTTATGCAGCTTAGAAGATCCCAGTTTAAAGCAGACATCCTCTTCACTGATGAGAATAATATGATAGTTAAGAGGTATACAGTGTTTCCTGAGTTGGGAACTTCTGTTGCTACATTAGAGAGGTCTCAGATCTGGACAAGATGTAAATACTCAATTCTCCATCAACACATCAACAACAGAGTGCCATAGTGGCGAAGAAGGGTCTATAAAAAGTGACTCCCTAACTGGCCAGTACAGACTTTGTGATAATCCAAATCCCTCTCTGGAAATGGGTGAGATTATGTCCATCCTGACTTTCTTGTTTCCTAGCTGCAAGAGCACGGTCACCACCAGGCTGCTACCCAGCAGGGCTAATTACAGCAGGATCTGCAAATTGGCCATTGAATTGCCTCAGGAGACTGAAATCCTAGAAATTAATAATATCAGTAAGACAAAAAAAAAAACAACCCCAAACTGAAAGTCAACAGGTGCAAGCTAAACATCTTTTAAAATACTAAAATTAAATTTGCGTAAGGCTGAATAGGCTTTCACCTCATACTAGATGAAATACGTATCAGTATTCCTAATAAAAATATTCATACTTCTTTTTTCTTTCCCTCAAATTAAAAGGTCAAGACTAGCTCTTTCTCTGTGTATTTATGAGGAACATTATCACGTCATACTTCTTGATAAGACCACAATAATTGAAAGTATATTGGTCACAGAACCTTCAACAATTTTTACCAATATTTTTTCATTAGAAATCCTCTTATTTCTATATATTTCTTCATTCCATATTGTGAATTCAGTGATTATGAATATGCATTAGTAGTAGTTCTAAGAACATCCAAGAGTACTTTATATGCAATCCATTTATTAAATCAATGAGAGTTTATCTTGGTATGTTGTCTCTCTCTAGACCTTTTGGTGCCATATTTAGCAATTTGAGTCATTTTCTTTCATACTGTGAGCCTGTATGTGTGACACTGAGAAGTCTAACAGCTTGTGTAGTGTTCTGTCAAAAAAACCTAGGCAGGATCAACTGTTACAAATTCCACTGGAGACTCAAGGATGAAATAAATTCACATTAGTAAGGCAGGTGTATCTAAAATAACCAGTTTTCCTTTGCTGCAGCTATTGCAGGTGATTGATGCTTCCATTTGTACCCACTGAGAAAGACTAATTTCCATCACAGTTGAAATACCACATTCAGTGACATCCTTATGAATTTGGATAATAGTGATGTCATTACTTTGGGCTTTTCTATATTTAAGATTTATTTTATATTAAAGGAGGACATGGTATTTTCAGCCTTATAGATTAGTCTTCCTGTCAGGTGTTGCTAAATTGCTGGAAGATGAAAAGAGGAAAATATTCCACTTCATAGCTAGCTCCCTACCCTGGAGTTCAAATCCATCATTTCCATACCATACTGTGCTGTTTTTGGCTGTGCTAGAGTTAATTTTCCTCACAGTGGGTAGTATATGACTATGTTTTGATTTGTGCTTTTGGTGGTTTGACCCTGGCTGGAAGCCAGGTGTCCACCAAAGCCACTCTATCACTGCCTTGCTCACGTGGACAGGGTAGAGAAGCTATAAAGAAAGTCTCATGAGTTGAGAAAAGGATAGGGAGAGGTCACTCACTGATCACTCATGTGGAAAACAGAGCTAACTTGGCAAAATTAATGGAATTTATTACCAATTAAATCAGAGTAGGATAATGTGAAGTGAAATAAATCTTAAGAACACCTTCCCCCATCCTTTCCTGGAGGTGCAGGGGAAGCTGGGAGGTGACACAGCAGGGACAGTGGACTACAAGGATATCCCATACCATATGGTATTATTCTCAGCATATAAAGCTGGGAGAAGAAGGAAAAAGCAGACATTCAGAGGGATGTTGTCTTCACTAGTCATCAATACATGTGATGGGGCCCTGCCTTCCCAGCAAATGCTGAACACCTGCTTGCCCAAGCAAAATGCTGAATTAATTTCCTGTTTTACTTTGCTTGTATGCATGACTTTTTCTTTATCTAAACAGTCTTTATCTCAATACACAAGTTTTCTAGCTTTTGCTCTTCTGATTCTCTTTACCTTCCCACCAGGGGGACTAAATGTAAAGTTTAGTTGCTGGCTGGGGTTAAACTACAACATATCCCTCTACAAATATCCACTATTTAATAATCTTGGCTTCCACGTGAGCTGTACAAGTAGGACCTTGCAAAAGGTTGCATACTGTAATCCTCATTCTACAGATAAAGAAAATGCTAGCAAATAAATAAATTACCCCTCTGATGGAGCTGAGGAACAAAAAAAATCACTATGAAGAGCCTGCTCTCAGGACTACCCCACCTTGGGCTGTTCTCTTGTGATCTGCCCATGAAGGCAGGCTGGCTTGCCTGCTCCTGGGCCATGCCAGCTGAGGCACCTCTCACACTCTGGGGGAAGAGATGTGGGACTGCCATGCCCAGAGCAGGTGCAGGTAGGAAGGGCCAGTTGAGATCCTCAGCAGGGTGGCAGTCAGGGTGGCTGAACCTACTCCAGGAGCCTTTAGGAGGGTCTGGGCTGATCCATGACAAAAGCACTGGAGGGGCTCTTGTAACAGCTAGTAATTGCTGTGATGAACATGTTTTGTGGTGCTTCTGAATCCAGAACCATGTAACTTCAGATTCATCCCATACATGGGCATTTGGATGCTGTAATGGTACATGACTGACACTCTCAAGATTATTTAAACAACTGAAACCATAGAAGTTTATTTTCTTGATAAAGAGTTAAAAAGCCCCACCAAACAGGTCCTTGATGATTTTGGCTTATCAGAAGAGAGAAAGCTCATGCATGTTGGTGGCTGTGATGGTTTTGAAAGCAAAACCAGTGAGAGACTCCAAATCAGAAATACAATTTAATAGGAAAAAAGAGAAAAAATAAAATACATGCAATAGTACAAAAGAAAAACCACTGACAGAGTCAGAATATAACCTGACACCCCGCTAGTTAGGGTGGTGATAGCAGTCTGGATGAAATGGTCTTCTTGAAGCAATGATCCTGTAGAAATCCTAGCAGTGATCCTGGTAGCTCTTGTCCTCTGGAAACAAGTGGGCATGGGCTGCTTTGGTGCTCCAAATCTCAGTTTTTTATCTAGGTAGGAAAGGCAGTTTTTTATCTAGGTAGGAAAGGCAGACTCCTCTACCTGGGTGGAGCATCTCCCAATGGGATGATGTAATTTTATCAGTCATGCAGTGGGACTCAGTGGCCCATTAACAGACAATATCTTCCTGGAGGAAGGGTGGGTCGTGGGAAAGATAAAGAAGGTTGCCCCACCTGGTTTTAACAGATGGCCCATTAGCAGAGGATATCTCCCACAGAAATAAGAATCACTGCCCCATCTGGTTTCAGCAGATGGTGATAGAATTCATACCTTTGGGCACACTTTCACATTGCAGCCTAGGACAGTGGCACAGTCTCCGAAAGGCAACCTTGGGAGGCCTGGGTGGCTGCATTGCTCTTTGCCAGCCTGTGCATAGGCAAAGCACTGCTGCAGGCTGTGAGGCTTAGACTTAATGGAGAGTGGAGATATACAAAATAAGAACGTGTAGGGTTTGTTTAAGGAGGTTCAGCTTAAAATTTTGTTAACAAATTAAAGTCTATGCATGCTTGATACAATAGACCAATAAATGAAAGGAGTTTGTTATGGTTTTCCATTGCATACAAAAGCAGTAGGCTTCCTTTAGTGGATTAGTAAGAGCAGCTAACCTTGCATGGCATTGATGTGCTAGGGTTGAAATGTTTGCAAACTATGAAAGGGGTCTGTTTAAACGTCAAGCGTACTTACGAGATACTAATGAAATTATGTTGTGCATTTAACTAATCAGTGTTGTCAGACAATCATTCCCCCCACGTCTGGTGATCTTATAATAGGAGCACTGCAAGCAAAGTGATAAACAGGAGGATTAGCTGCAGGAAGTGCAGAGTAGTTATGACTAATACATATGTATGTAAATGCCACCAGTGGGAATAAAGGCAACATCTTGACAGATTTGGTTAGAGAACTGTTTTCCTTCAAAGATGTATCTGAAATTCACAGATGTACCTCTCATTCACTAAAATTCTGTTGTACAACTTAGAGAAATTGTTTCCACTAGGCTTATATGATTCTTTTATGTTGTTAGAAACAGGATGAAGTACAACCACTAGGCATTTGGCCATCTGCAAATTTAGTAATCTACAGGGTGAAGGGTATGCAGGCTGTGTCTGGGGCTGGTGAGGACAGATGGGCTTTTCCAGAGGGTATTTTGTTGCATGAGGTTTAGGAAATTGTTGCAAGGGAAAGAATTCCAGCAGTGTCTCTCCGTCCCCAGTGATTAGGGAGAATCTTACCTGATGAGCTTAGACTAGATGCATACTTAGCACTGGCCTAGGTCAGATAGGACAACATTAAGCTTTGATATTGTATTGCTTATTTCACGAACTGTTTCCTATAATAACTTGAGGGTTTATATATGACAACTGAGGAGGAGGAAGCTAATGATCAACAGATATTTAACTGTCCTATCTTTAGCTCAGCAGAGGGGAAGTTAATGATCAACAGATATTTAACAGTCTTATCCTTATCTCTAGCTTACACTATACTGTACTTTACATCCAAATTGAGCAAGAAGAGCAATTATAAATTAGAATAACATGCTGAACAGATGCAAGTCCTTCATACATAATGTAGGTTACAGCTGAAATTTATTCAGTTTCCTAAATGCATACCATAACTTCCAGCTGGGTTTTCTTTTAAACCAATAAAAGCTAATAAAAGAATCTCAAATACATTCTGTAGAATCTGGCCAATGGTACAAAGTAATGTGGCTGTGGACATACATTCCACCTGTTGCTTTTGGATTTCAGAATAGATAATTATTGTCACATGGCCCAGAGATGAAGGTTGCAGGAAAAGGCCAGTCCTTATAATTTTAAATAGAGTTTTGCCCCCAAGATTCAGTTGTAAATTCATGTATTCAGTCCCAGCAACTCTCAGAAACTTGACCTACAGGCAAAATTGCTGCAGCTCTCCAGGTGGTGGCACCACAACCCTGCTTTTCTCTAAGGCAAAATGCCCTGAAAAAGCTAAGGGAAGCAAACATTTTGTTTCATAATATTTGCTCTCTTTTTAAATAAGCATTTAAACTTCATTTTAAGAATCACACTTAAATCATTAGTAAAATACAAAAAATGCTTCTAATCATTTTTAACTATGGTACTTAATTTCTTCAAGCTTTTCAAAATATTCTGTCATTATGTGCATAAAGACTGTTTAGTATTTCATGCACTATTTGCTCATGTTAAAAAAAGAAGTGAAAAAGAATAGAGACAAAGGTCTTCTACTTGCAACCAACAGTGGAGAAATACATTTGTTTGTAGTACGGGACTGCTGTTCCACTAGAAGAACACTTGACATTTTGATGAGTGTCTCCAGGGAAAATAGGTACTAACTACAGAAAGTAACTTTAATTATACTAAGGAGATTAAATTATTCAAAAGCATCCCACTGGTAAGGTGCAGCATTTCCTGAAACAGTTTAGTGGAAAATGCCACATTAATCAGTTCAGTATTTTGCACAAATGGCTTAATGATGGGAAGAAATGCAAAACATGAGTGGAATAACAGTAGGGAAAAGGCAGTACTGATTTTATTCTTTGTTGGTGTGCTGGTACTCACAGTGGCTCTGGTACTGTGCTCAGCTGGGCAAAACCAAGATGCACCTGAGGAGCTCAGAACCCCAGAATCTGTGCACATGGCTTTTCACTGACTAGAAGCAGAATAAATAGAATCCACTGTTCACTTGTTGGCATTTGTGCTGGTGGGATTAGAATCTGTGTAATGGAGAAGACAGATCCACTTCCAAGCGTCTCCAGACCCACTTTGGTTTGTCTGCCATTACTGTTAAAGAACAAGTCCCCATGGATGCAGGTAGAGTATTTTCTCCTCTCTTCAGGAAGGTAAAAGCTAGACATTTGAGTGCAACATTTTTTAAACCAACAAAGAAAGGAACATAAGTATGAGCTATAGCTGTGTTCACTGCACTTCTGCAATTCACACACAGATCTGGGCATTTTTGTCTCATCATATGCCTGCCACAAGCATTAGTGATATCTCTCAATGACGCACATTACCCATGTGTTTTGCACATTGCTGTCCTAAACATGTTATTATCCTGTCCTTTCTCCTCATGCTCCCTCTTTCCCATCTTTATCCCCAGACCATCAGAAAAGAGTTTACACAGCTGGTTCAATGCCAAGCAACAGGAAGTGAAATAAGGTTGTCAGTCAAACTATTAACCTTATAAAACATGCAATTTTTCTGAAGCAGCGACACACAAAGCTGTCTCTGCAGTGAATGTCCTTAGCAGAGATGTCCTTAGTGGTACAATGACCCATGTGTGGGTGAGCATATTGAGCTAAGAGATGCGAGGGGTCACGCTAAAATTTTTGGCCACGTTGCTTTGTCTGTTCTTCTTCAAGCAGAGAGGAGGGAGTGCAGTCATGGGGATTTTTGTGTCATGATATTGGTAGAGATGACAAATACAGAAAAACAGAAGGGTGCTGGAGGTCCTCTCTTGACTTTCTGCCACTTTGTTGTTTGACATACAACCAAATTGTGCTATCAGAATTTTCTAAAATACATATTCTGGGACAACGCCAAGAAGTTCATAAAATGGTAAGTAACTGGAAACATGGATTTACCTAGATCATGTCAGACCAGTCTAATTTTGTTCAATGAGACTTTAAATAGGCTTGTGGTAAAGGGATAAAGTAGAGATGTAATATTTCAGATTTAGTGTGTTTTCTTGCACTGTCCTCATGGCACGCTCACGGGCAGACTGTCCAGGGGGAACTACCAAAACCCATGACATAGGTCTTGAGAAAACCAGCCACAGGGAATAGCAATCACAGGTTCACTTTCATCTTGGTCACACATATGGAGTGGCATAGTATGGGCTTCAGTCTTGTGTTGCCTACCATTGAATAAAGACTTGGTTGAAAAATGAGAGAGGATGCCTGATACACTTTCATAAAAGTCTGGGAAGAACTGAAAATGCTTTCTATAAGAGGGGTGGCATTCAAAAGGATCTCAATGAAAATGAGATCTAAATGAGTTTAAACGGACTGAAATTAATAGGCTGTGATTCAATGAGGGTAAATGAAAATCTCCACCCATTCACTTAAAAAAATGAGCTGCAGTGTTGTGAGGGGACTGGAGCAGTGAAACAGGCAGCAGTAGCACAGATAAGAATAATCAGGTTTTAACAGGTCAGAAAAAAGCCACAAATTAAGCATGTAATGATGCTGTAGAGCACTTGAAAAAATCCTTCCTTTCTGCCAAAGCCTCAGCTGGACTTCCACTTCTACATGATTGACATAAAGGTATAGATTGAGAGAAATATTTCTCAGTCTGCAAAACCAAATACAAAAGCAGAAGCAGTATAGAGATTTTACATTACTAGGACTCCCACAGTCAGAAACATGTTGTAGAATATTACTGCATGCTCTCAAATAGTTGAAATTATTAGGGCTGACATGAAAAGAAGTGGAGGCAAAAGTGTTGGAGATTTTCAGGCAAGATTAGTGGAGGTAAACATGTATGGTTTGTTTAGGCAATGATTACAAACAAAAAACCTGTGAAAAATATGGTCTACAAGTTTGTTACTTCTACCCTTCAGTGTCTCAGTAGTGAACAATCCCATTTTCACAACTTGTGAGAAAGATAATACTTATGTCCATCTTTCTTTAGCTTTTAAGATGCTAGGAAAAAAATAACAAACAAACAAAAAACAGTCCCAACACAAACCTGTTTGTTTCTCTTGTGATCATGTTATTTACAAAGCCTGTAATACCCAGCAGGTTTTTTACTTGTTTGTCTGAATTGATACATGCACCATTAAATAGATATAAACTACCTGATTTCTCTGGTTTAGTCCCCACTCATTTCTCACAATTTCTGGCATTCCTAGTTCATTGCTGAAAAAGAGTTTAGAGCTCCTTTTTGAAGGGAAGAGACCATGCACACAAAAACCACCAGTCAAAAGGCAGACTGTGCCCATGGGGTGTAGAAGCTGAAGGCTGCTGCTGTTGTCTGAATTAAACAATTCCTCTCACAGTGTGAGTGCTGTGGTTGCTGAGTCACCAGCATGTCATCCAGAGCATCATTCCAGACACCTCTTTGGAGGTGAAGACATGGGCACTTCTACCAAAAGCAGAATAGCCTTGGTGTCTCAGAACCAGGATAAAGATTGAGTCAAAGAGATTGGGATGGGCCAGGAGGACCTTGCACTGCAGGCTCAGAGGTATGCGGCCACTGGTGCCTTTGCATTTGTTTCCTTCCCCTTTCTTCCTGATTTTACTCTTGAGTTCTGCAGCTGAGAGTGTTGGAAGCTATTCCTTCCTTTGCCACTTGCTAACACTCAGTGCATATAACATGCTTGGTAGTTGCTGTTGAGATTTAATCCTATTATACATGTGGGATATCTTATTTTCTAGAGTTTAATTTTTGAGGATAATACCTGGTTTGATTTGGTTTCTGCTCTCTTTAGAACTCCAATTACTGTTTGGTTTAGTGTTGTAGCTACTTCTTCAATGGCAGAGAAATATAAGAAAGAGGTTTTGATATGACATTCCAGAATTGGAGAAGTCAGGGTTTTGCCTATTTCTTCCTCTTCTCTTTTTTAATATCACCCTTCAAACCTTTTCCTCAAACATTCTCTCAGTGTCTAGAAAAGAAGCCCTCACTTTTATCCTTAAAAAAATTATAAAAAGAACAAAAATCAACTTTCTGCGAGCTGTGGGCTGTTCCAGGTTTCTCTGGCATTGAGCTTTGTCTGAGTGGAGCCACACTGGCACAGGGTGCTCCTCTGTGAAACTGTGGCTCCATCCACAACCAGAGCTGCTACTTCCTCGTGTAGTTTTACTGCCTGGAGACTCAGTTAACCTCAAGGATTATATATCTCATGCTTCAACTTATTTTCTGGGCACTTGAAAATGTAAGGTTTCATTTCTTTTTTATTTCAGCCACTTCTAATGTGCTCAAATGTGTGTTGTGATTATGAACCCTTCAGAGCACTAAAAATCTATTTCGTGGTAGCAGAATTTTTCTTAAGCTTTTCAACTACAACTCTGTACATGTCTCCCTAGTCTTGACTTTTAGCATTCCAGTTTAATTATTCCTGTGGGTATGAACAGACAGCTACACAGTTGCCACCTATAGTGCTTGGCTGCCACTGCTTTTTCTTGGTTATTAAATTTAAAAACTCACATGAGGAAAAGTAGTCATTCTTTCTTTTGAAAGTGTTGACAGTCAGAGGTTTAGCCACTGCAGCTACTTTGTAATGAGTATGTCTGCCTCCTGTCACTTCAAATAGTGACCTAAACTCTCCTGACAGTTTTCTTTGGAAAACTCCCCAGATTTTTCCATCTGACATCTTTTTAGGAGAGATCAGGCTTTCTTCCACGTTCTTTTTGATGAGTCCCGGCTGGATAAAATCTGTGAGGGTACTGAAGACAGAATATTGACAGAACTGAAGGAAAATGAAAGCAAAATAAGATCCAAGAGAGGATGCTTTACACAGCTCAGTCTCTCACTTTAGTATAATCTTGTAACACAATGCTTGGTGTGAAACTACTACAGAATCACACCATGAAACCTGAGGATTTCACCTGGCCTTTGCAAGCAGACATCAACAGAACAAGAGATGTATATGAAGGGTTTTTTCTTTTTTTAATGCTGGATCTAAGTTATAATTATAGTTTTTGTTGATTCAGCTGCCATTAAGGATTGCAAGGAAGACAGGAGAAAAAAGTAGAAAGACAGAAGAAAGAGTGAGGGGGAGGAAGAAAAAAAGAATAACAGAGAAATATATGAAGTTGAAAAATATCACAACTCTGTAGATTCCAACAGCATCCTGTTGGTCCTCTTCCAGTCTTCTCAGTGACTGCAGTCTTGTCAAGATGGTGGCTGTAGACTGTATTCATCAAGTGGAGAAGAAAAAGTCTGCAAAACACCATGTCCATGGGGTTTATTATGCTGAGGCTAGGTGGGAATGCCCCCTGTACGTCCCCTGGATGAGATCACTGGATCACTGGACACTTCCCACATCTTTTATATCTTCCTATATCCTGCTGCTGTCTCTGAAGTTTGTGTAGTTGAATCAACCATGGCCCACCTGCCAAGGTGAATCCTTCATCCTTCCACTGAATGTCCTAGCACTTGGGAGGGGAATTTTCGTCCCTGAGTCATCATGTGAGAGAGGACATTGGCATGATAGGAAGGATTTATCTCACCTGGAAGGATTTGCCCCTTATCAGCCCTTTCTCTTATCTGGAAACCCATTTGTGGCACTGGGAGGCCACTCTGTGCTCCACTAGTAGAGACCCAGCAGGTTATTTGAACCATCAGCACCAATATTCTGGTCTCTTACAGCACTTGTGTGGTTACTGCTGGTGGTTGGATGTTTGAGTCATTAATCACCAGCAGTCCAGTCTCTCACAGAGTCTGAGGTCCCTCCCAGGCTATCCCACACTGGAAAAACAGTGTGTCCAGTCTGTCTGGCCATGGGACTTCAGATCTCTTAGCCTGAGTTTGCCAGTGAACTGGATAAAAAGCAAAACCACGCAAACCCCCATGAATGAACAAACCCAGCACTCTCACCTGCCAGTAATGTGCCTTTTCTGCAGTGCTACGGGACAGCACTTACTGTCTCCAGGTCAGAAACTTCCCTATGGTTTGTTCATTGTGCAGTTACTGAGGGTGATACTGGAAGGCAAGCAATAATAAAAATCTCCCTTATGTCAAGGAGAAAACCTTCAAGGACCACCTTGCAGGAGGTGCCACTGAAGAGAACACCAAGGCTCAAAAGCAGCTATTGCAGACAAGCTTTTATTTTAAAAACAGCACAAGAAGGCTGATCCAGGCAGAGAGGTCTGTGTGATTTTTTCTTTTTTAATACTCCATTTTAATGTTTATGAAGCAAATGCTTAAACAAGCACTACTGCAATTGTCAGGAATTTGTAACATTTGCCTTGAGTTCTTTTGTTATTCAGGGAACATGTCAGATTTTCAGTACATTTAGCCTCACCATTTCCTTCACAATTCACTGCTGCAGAATGATGCAACCACACTAGAAACACTAATTTTACTAGAAATGAAATGATGAGAAAATGAAATTTCTCCAGTGTTGTTTCCAGGTATTCTGCAGTGCAAGCTTTTCATTAATTTGGTTTAGCAAAAATCTAAACTATAAAAACATGATATTTCTGTAGGATTAAATAATAAAAATCAGCAGTGAGATACAAAAAATACAGTATTTGTGGATTCTAGTGCAAGACTGTGTCAACGGAATATTTTTCAGAATATTATCGAGGAGGATAACAGGAGATAAATGTAAGACAAAAAACACTGAAGCCCTCAGTAACTTCACAAGCTGGTGTTTGAACTAAAATTAAATGCCCTGTGCTAGATGATATGCCTTTGGTCAAGGTATCTCTTTCCATAAATATTTTATGTTGGATAGTAATGACCAGTTTTATTTTTAAGGCATCTGCAGTGATCTCCAAGGCAGGCAAGGAAGGAAGCTGGTTGCACTGATTGAAATGCTGTTGCTGAATTCCAGATGAGGGACACAGACATCTCATGCAGTTGTCTCTGGCAAATCCAACAACTAGAAATAATACTATGTGAATGCAGCATATTTCACCCAATGAGAATTTAATTCCGTATGTTTCTTTTCTAAAGGTTAAAGAGCTCAAGGGAGAAGAAAATGAGAGAGGAAGCTTATTTTCTTCTTCATGTGTGAGAGCTGGAAGTCACTCTAATAAACTTTACCAGGGACCTGGCAGCGGAGTAGCAGTCACAGACAAGAGAGTTCCTAAGTCACAGTGGTTCTGCAATAAGATTGAGTCATTTGGAGACAGACACTTGACTTTTTTTCTTGTCTTACTGAAATGAAGGTTCCTTTAGGTATTTCAGTCTTGTTCAAAATTTGATTTGGGAAACAAAGGTGGTGAGTGACAATGTAAATCCTTCAGGTAGCTAAACGTGTGTAGTGAAGGAAATAGCAGAGTTAAAGTAAAGTGTTTTGTAAATCCATTTGAATTTTTCCAATATCTTCTATGGAATAAGAATTTTGCCCTTCCTCACAGCATGATTAAGCGTCTTGGTAGTAGAAAAATCAATTCTTATTTGTGAGTATGATTTTGTGTGATTTTGATGCTGCATGAAAGCTTGCACAATGTTAGGCTTATTTTAAAATGCTCGTGTTTTGAAATGAAACATAGGTTACAGTATGAGAGAATCACTTAGTAACTTGTCATAGTCTCTATTCTGTAAAACTCAAAGCTTGAATTCAGATAAGTATACACAATGGAATTTGGCCAGCCATGCAACTACTTAAGCCAATTAGATGCTGTCTCCCTGGTCATTATTCTATTAACTGGCCTATAGTAATGGCTTTTATGTAACAGAGGAAGCAATTTTGAAGTAATAAATTTGTTATATGTCATCTGAATGCTCAGATGTAGGGTCAATTCATGTATGTCCTTTTGATACTCTGGATCATGCATTTCCATAGAAACATACACATACAAGAATTAAATTTGGAACAGTATGTTAATAAATTACTTTTTTGTTTTACAAAATATTTATATTATAATATCTGTTATTGTAAAGAACAATAATGTCTGTTGGCAAAATTTAGGTTTTGAAATATTTGTCTTTTTTGTCTTTTTTCCTGTTTTTCTAATGTTATTCCACTGTGAGGCACATTTGCCTTTCTATTTCCTATAGTACTTCTTCAGCTTAATTTTTATCTCAAATAGACTGTTATCATATTGCAACTTCTTTGTTGACTGAGCAGAAGGAGAAAACACAGGAAAGTAGTAATTAAGAGTAAAACAAGTTCTTCTATGTCCTGCTTTTTCCTGCTAATTTCTTTCAAGGTCACCACCTCTTTTAGTAAAGCAACACACAAGTGCTCCCATCCATAGAACAGAAAATTAGCAGAAAACAGTTTCCAAGACATATATTTTCTCCCTTATGCCACTGCTGATGTTGGCAATAAATGTGCCTGGAAATGCAGCCTCTTTTCTCTGTAAATGAACAGGTGTTCTGTTGTTGAGTTCAGCAAGATCCATTGCCTAGCTCAGCTTTTTCCATGTCTCCTACTCCGAATTATTACTCTGAACAGTGGACTACTAAGAAAGCAGAACCATGTGTACATAATTGGGGAACCTCCTGCTTTAATAAAGCTCCTTCTGGAGTGTCAAAATTCAAGCCTCCCAGTGTCAGAGCATTTAGAAACTCTTCTTGGTCAGACCTTAATCTTAGTCCCTTTCATGGCAAGGCTGGATTTCATCATCAGCTTTAGCTCTTCACACACTGATTCTGTAGCCATGGATAAACACATCATCTTGCATGTGAGGTGTTCTTTGCATCAGTGATCTGTTCACAAGTCATTGAATTATGAAGTGACATATCTGAATCACTTGGCAGTTCCTTTTACTGGGCAAATTTTGGGGAATGTAAGGAAGAGCACTAGCTGATGACAAAGGCAATAAGGAGAAAAAGGGAACTGTAAGGCAACTGAAAGAGCTTAAGCAAATTAACTACTTAGCGTACAACCCTGCAGCTCGGTAGAAGACCTTCTAAATGGTGAATGTGTTGACATCTTCGGGTTGAATATCTGTAAAAACACTCTTTAATATGCAAATATGGTACTCAAAATTGTTGCACCCTGTTGAAAATATATTACATAAGCTGAAAGAATAAGGACACTCTCTGCCAAAGAGTGAATTCAAGTAATGTAGACTACAATATTTCTTACTGAAGTTGCCAAATAATGTACAGTTAATTAAGTGATGCCAATGAGTGAGATTTCAAAAATATGACCAAGTTACCAGTGAAACATGCCAGTCTGCAACTGACTTTAACAGAAAGCAGGGGCAAAAATGGTAGACACTGCTACATGACCATGTTGGACAATGGAGGATCCATCAGGACGTAGGGGCTCTGACCCTGGCAGGTCCAATCTACAATTCTGCCAGCAGTAACAAGATCTAGAAGTGTACAGGTAAAACAAATGCATTTATACAGGCCTTTAGGAGCTATGAGTGCAGCACCTGCATGCAGCACTTTGTGCTTAAGAATGAAAAGCATAAAGTGTACAATGTCAGCAGAAAGCAAACTTTACAAAGTGCTTCTTCAGTGCTTCACAGTCTCCCTGCCACTAGCTGACACCTTACTGAAAGAGTGCATCCTGCCCAGCATTGAGAAGATTCCACTCTTATACTCAGCTCTAGCCCTCATTCTGTCCTTCCTCCTCTAAGGTCTGCATCAACCACCCCACAGAGAAACACCTCATCCCCTCTCTTTATCTCTCTACTCTTTCTGATGTTGCTGAGTACACTCCACACCCGAAGCTTTTGCTGACCTTCCTTGCTGTGCTGCTGTCTTCTCTTTTGTCTATTCATCCTCCCTAACACCAGTTCAAAATTTATTTTAGGTAATTGCCCCTGTTTTCTCCTTTGAAGAACAGTTCTTGTCCCTGTCTATTCTATGACCTTTCCTTTTATGATATCCTCTGCCTAATATGCTTGAACTACTATATTTAATCTGAAAAAACCAAGCAACTATTTTAAACTATTCTGTTACCCATAAGTAATCTCCTTTGATCAAATAAAATATTTTTATCTTCTTTTCTTCAGGTATCTAATGTTTAGCTTAAAATTAACTTGGCTAAAACTGAGCTCCTTTCAATCCTTCATCAACTTCCACGTTTTTCTTCAGCGCCAATCACACCATTAATACTGTTTTCTGTTACTCTGGTTCATAGTTGAACTGCAATTTTTAACAATTCTTTCTCACTTTCTCTGCATACCTACCTTCAGCCATGTTTACCCTCCCAGCACTTTCTAGATTCCAGTCCTGCCTGTCTGCTCTTCTTCAACAGTCTTAGTCAGTTCATTACCTACATGGATCTTGGACATATTAACCTTCTTCTGGCCTTTCCCAAACCCATGGCAAAATACTTCAGCACTCAGAGAACAGATGAATTCATTTTCCTCAGATGCAGTGAATATTTTTGTTATCCTCCTACTCACCATCATATGAAAGTTCTTTTTTAAAGTTCCTTTTTTTCTTTTACATCTGCCTTATATTAATTGTGTCTGTGATGATTTCTTTGAAAATCTAATTTCCCAATAATACACAAATACCTTTACTTTCTTGCCCCCTACTGCTCCTTGCACTCAAACTACTGCCTTAAATTAAAGATGAAAGCATAGCAGATACATAGATCAAGATCTAGTTCAGGCAAATAAAAAAGTCCAGAAAAAAGAACAAAATAATGGAGTGACCTGCAATGGCTGCATGGGGTTATAAGGTTTATTTATTTTGTTTACCAAGGGATATAAGGCTTGTTTACTTTAGAGATTTCAAATTATTCGGAGTGATGAGTTTGCGGCCTAGGTTTTATTACTTCCTTTTAAAGGCTGTGTATTCTCCCACCCTCTGATGTGCCCTCATGTGTTTAACTTCCAAACTTCACAACACACCCAGCTGTGTGACCATCTATTGATAAAATTAATTTTATTGGAAATGGGTTTTGAGTTAAAACAAGGTGGCACAATTTGTGTTTGATTGTTAAAACTGTGATAATAATAAAGTTATAAGGGCTGAGGATGAAATGTTGCTGGTTTAGTTAGGTTTTGGGTTGCATCCCTTCCATTATTGTACAGTTAAAAGTATGTCAAGAATATTAGCACTGTTTTCTGAATAAACACATCCACATAAATAAGGATTCTCATTCTCATTAAAACAGTCTCTTCTAGTTTCTAATACCGTCTCTTCTGGTTTCTAATAAACTGAAACAGCAAGCAGGAAAAGAAAGGAAAAGATAACCCCTTCTTTGAAGGGTTTATACCCTTAATGTAAGAAAAGATATGGCAGCTCAAACAAACAAAAAGAAGCTCAGGAGGTAAGGGATAGCCCCAGGTCTTCAGTAGTCACACAGTCAGTTTTTGAAAAGGCTGATGATTATACCAGATAAACAGCTTTTATGGTGCTGTTAGCAGAAAAAAAGGAACATGCTAAACATAGCTATTTTAGTTTATCATTGCCCAATTCAGAGTATAGAAGCTGTGTTTAAAGGTCATCGTGTTGTGTGAATCATAGGGGAAGATTTGAAGGAATATCACCATGGATTTGGGTAAAACTGCTCTCTGAAATGTTATCTCAGACCCTTTCTCCTCATATGCTTTTTATCACACCTGCATATCTTCCTTCCTCTGAGGCTGTCATATTTACCAATTTCTCATGAGCAGAGGCTATGTCCCTCTTCATGTCTGCACAGTCCTTACTGCAAGGCAGGCCTAAGTAAGGTGCAGCCCATGATTACTAGAACTATCATCACACCTGTTCTGCATTTCTGTGCCCTTTGCTTCTCTTGCAAAGTTTAAGAAGAAATAAATACATCAACAGTCACAGCACGGAGATCTTGAAACCCCTGTCTGTATATCCCTTGTGGATGATGAATGGGACAGAATCTGACAAAGGCTTTATCTGGGTATACATGATGAACAAGACCAAGGTTCTTTAGTAACTCAAATTAGTTTAATACTTGTATCTTGACCCTCTAGGTCATGCATCTAAATCTTCATATTGGCACCACTGCATCCTGTTGTGGTTTAGGAATGGTACTCCCTGGTTTAGTGCTCCCGCTGAGACTCTCCAAACCACGTGCCATTTGCTTACCCCCTTCTCCTCTCCCTCTCCCCTCTCTGAGAAGGGCTGGAGATGAGAATTGGAGGCTCAAAAAGTAAAGATCATGAGTTGGGATAAAATCAGTTTGCTGGAAAGGGCACTGCACACTGGGCACCACACACCATGCACCACACAGCCCACACCTGTGCTGCACACACCACGTGCTGCTTCCAGCACACCTGTGCCATGCTCTCACTGTCTGCCCTCCCTGAAACACCTATCTCAAAGGATAACACTGCATGACACTGCATCAGGCATTTCACAGTGTTAAACCTCTTGACTTCACCAATCTGAATCACATTCACTTTGTCTGTGATTTCTTTTCTATCTAAGAGGTCAGAAGCAAATTCTGTGAAGTACACCAGGGCCACTGACACTTACCTTCACTGTGTCTTGGACCACAAGCTTTCAGCAGAGAGGCCCTGGCACTCTACAGAACAAATAGATTTTATTTCTAGCTGATGGCTGTTACCTTAAGGGGATGACTGGCTGCTGGGAACATGTGCTTGGTCCATGGGCTGATCATGGTAGCCCAGCATCATTTCCTCTTATTCTACTGTGTTTCTGCTTCCATTTCATCTCAGCAGGCTGTCAAGATTTTCTTGAGCCAAATGAGCCAGAAGAGGGAAATTGTGGCTTCTGACAGTCTGTATTGTATCAGAAATGAAACAGATTTCCTGGGGTGAAGTAGATGATCTTTGTAACCTAGGGCTTTCTCCCTAGTCAATAAAGTGATGCCTGTAATGATGTAAGTGGCTCAGAAACAGGAAATTATTGAAGTTAATTAATAAATGAATTAAATTATATAGTCAGGGAGCCAGAACATAAGAGTTCATCTAGACAATCACAACAGTAGATCAAACAACTCATGGTTTGGTTAATTAACATCATCCCAGTAAAGAATGCAAGAAGAACCCTTGAACTTTGGACAGTTAGCTCCATTCCTTCATCAGTTCCTAGATGATGCACTGGCACTGTATTGAGAATAAAAATCTGAACAGGGCAGGGTCCTCTACTAGATGTTTGCAAGCCATTTAAGAGGAAGCAATCGATATCTCTTTCCCAATATGAAACATGTACTACTCCATCAAGTCAACGTATCGCAGAGGAATATGGCTACCTACCTCAACAAACAATTATTTAAGACAGAAAAAGTAAAAATATTTTAAATAATAAGAAAATGATAATGTGGTTTGGTGCTACAAGCAAACAACTATTACATCACTATGAGAGTACATATCCTGTTTTATTTTGCATTGCTAACGTGGAGGAAAGAACACATAATCTATAAAGAGAAAGAGAGAGTCTGTATTTCAAAGGATAAGAGATTCTAAATGTTTGAAGGGAATAATCCCATTTCAGACCAGCTTTCTGTAGATAAGTGCTACTATTAAGTAAAGGGAAAAAATTCAGGGGTAACTGTACTCACATAAAAGTTATGCAGTAAACACTGGGATGAAGATAAATCTATAGGACTTTCCAGATGGACTGAATGGCATACTGAAAGGGTCTCTCTTCTCCTTCAACAGCATTACTGTTTTTGAAATTTCCTTTTGTGTTTTGTGCTGCTTTTGTGCTTACAGAAACACACTTTTCCTTGTAGCTTGCCCTTATCAAACATGCGTTTTAATGGAAGTCTCTTTAATGGAAGACAAATATAATTTCAATCCTCTAAGGTCATGCTGCACTTCTCAAAGGTTAGGTCATACTCTGAAGTTAGGCTGCTTTTCTTCACCTAGTTCCATTTTTGTCTTCTAAGAAAGACTTATAATGGGCAATATGTTCCTACAGAACATTTTATTAAAAAATTCTGCAAGAAATTTTATTTTATAGTTAATTTATGAAGTATAATCTATCTCTGCTTAGACATGGATTAGAAAAAAACTTTATCCTTTCTCACATTTATAACAAGTGGCTAATGGGTCAGCAATTAACAGCTTCACAGAATATACCTGGCTTTTCTGAAAGCTACAAAAACAGATACTGGTGGGTAAACTGAGATTAAAGCCCTCAGCAAGAACAAAAACAAGTCTAGAGCTGTCTAAAGCAGAATTTGAGTGGCTGGAGACAACTCAGGAGCCAGCAGTACCAGCACTGCTCATGCTCTTGGGGAAGTGGCCTCCTGAGTCATGACCTCTGCCAAGAATATGAAGGCTTGAGAGCATTTCTTGTTTGTTTAGTTTTGGGTTGTTGTTTTTTTGATTTTACTGTACCTTGGGCAGTTTTTTGGGTTTTTTTTGGGGGTTAGTTATAATTATATCTCTTCCATTTCTTTATTCATTTCGATATAAGCCCTTGTGCCTACTCTCAAAGGCTCAAGCAGGAAATAGAAATTTCAAGTCAAATATTAAGTAATATAAGTAATCTAATAACAAAGATACTAGTAATTTCTAGTGTTTAATACTGTTTTATGGAGGCTTTTATATCTCCCACTTGAGAAAGACCTAATGAATTAATATCTAGAATCTCTTTTAATGTGTCACAATTTGCTGTGATAGGATGTGGTTAGGGAAGTGGTCTTCCAGGATTTCAAATTTTAATTGGTCTGCAAGGCTAGATACAATCTCTCTTAGCAATTCCAGTAAATATGTAAACTCAAATGTATAGATAGAGAAGATTTCTCGGGATTTAAACACTAGATCATACCAAAGGGAATTTCTCCATTTTTTTCCTAGATTATATTTCTAAGTAATATTCTCCTGAAACCTAAAGAAGAGTACATTGAGTCTATCCAGAACGGAGGTCAAAAATACAGATAATTTCTAAGATATAGATAGATATAGATAGATATATAGATATATAGATATATAGATATATAGATATATAGATATATAGATATATAGATATATAGAGATATAGAGATATAGAGATATAGACATATAGAGATATATATAGATATAGATAGATAGATAGATATAGATATAGATATAGATATAGATATAGATATAGATATAGATATATGTATATGTATATGTATATGTATATGTATACTAGTTTAACACCAGCTTTGAAATACAGTTCTTCTTTTAAGGACATAGGTATTTCAGAAACAAGCCAATTTTTACAGGTTTCTGGATCTTCACATAATGGAATTTCCTGGGACAACTATGCAGGAATCAGTATTATGCCTGATTTATTGAATGTTTTTCTTGATCAGTTGTGGGTAAGTCTAGCATTAGACTGTCTAAAAAAAATCTAAAATCTGTGGAAGGCAAAATAAGAAACACTAAACTGTGTCCAGGACAGACAAAAAAAGAGGTCTCTCACCCTGAGCTGTCTTTATATGTAAGCATAGAAATATCAGATAGGAGCAAGAGAATTCACCAAACTGGCACTGTGGCATTGCTGGGGCTGGTTGCATTCCTCTGAGAAGAACACTAGCAATCTGGATACAGAAATAGGTCCAGCAAATGCACACAGGAAATGCTGTAAAGAACCAACTTCAGGAGCTTGAGTTATTTATCTTACTAAAATCAATAATGAAAATTATTTGTGCCTACAGGGGAAAAAATACAAAACATTATAGGTCCCTTACATTTCCCAGAGGAAGATCCAGTTAAAAGATACAGTTATCTTGAAACCAACTGGATTCAAATTACTTTCAGATTTTAGTAGTTAACAACAGAGTGGATGGCTGCAAATTGTTGCTTCTCTATATTTTATAGAATCATAGAATATTCTGGGTTGGAAGTGACCCATGAAGATCACCTAAGTCCAGCTGCTGACCCTGCACAGGACAGCCCCATAAATTACACCATTTGACCAAGGGTGTTGTACAGATGCTTGTTTCAGTTAGACTAGGAGCAGTGAATATGGCAACACACACATGACTTCTTCAAGGGAGCAAGAAGAAGCAGTTTATTGAAAAGCCATGGCATTTATATAAGATAGTTCATGTAATACAGAATAGAAAAGGTTTATTGGTTTAAGAAGGCAACACTTTTGTGAAAACATGCTTTCTGCAAAACATTATGTAGCACATGCATGGCTCTGTGATCAATCATAGGTGTTAATCTGTGTTATTCATTTTTCTTTCTCTTGTTTATCTCTGAGAAAAGTTCTTAGCCTGGAAAAGATCTGAGCTGGAGCTGAGAAAGCCAACAGCCTGGGAAAAATCCAAGTTGGGTTTTAAACTGAGCCTTCAGCAGTGTCCATAGATGCTTCTTGAGCTGTGTCAGGTTTGGTGCTGTGACTGCTTCCCTGGGGAGCCTGTGCCAGTGCCCAAGCACTCTCTGGGTGAGGAACCTTTTCCTAATACCAAACCTAAACGTCCCCTGGCACACCTTCAGGCCATTCCCTCATTCCTGTCACTGCTCACCAGAGAGCAGAGATCAGTGCAGCTGCAGTGAGGTCTCTCCTCAGTCTCCTCTTCTCCAGGCTGAACAGACCAAAAGGTTCAGAAGAGGGATTTCACTGAGGGCTGCCCACACACCTCTGGAGATTGGGGAAAGGTGATCCAGAAGCCTTAGGGAGGTTGAAAGGACCAGGCCTAGGTGCTGAGGAGAGAGCAGGAGTCTGCTGAATCTCAGCTGAGTCCCTCTAGCCCCAAAAGAGTGCATCACTAGTCCATGATCTGAAATTTGAAAGCGGCACAAGGTATAAAAATGTTCTTATTTAAACAACTCTGTATGAAGATGTTTTCTATTCAGCAAAATAATTCAATATTCCAGGCTGAATTTTCTCAAACTGGGCTCATCTTGCTATACAAATCGTAGTTTATTCCAATAAAAATTGGTATGTTCTTTTACTCAAAGAAAATTGAAGTGGAATATTGTAGACAGTGTTATTTATTATTTTGGTCATAATTACTATTGGTACTGTTATAGTTGTTATTATTATGATATTTTTATTGTCCTTTGTTAAATGCTCTCAATGTGCTCCACACTGTAGAAGATGCAGTAGGACAACACTCGCCCCTGTGTGCATATAATTTCAGTCTCTGATCTAGCAATTTAGAATGCATGGCTGGGACCCACATTAAAGTTAATAGTGCTCCACTTGAGCACAGTGGTCTCCCTGAGCATTATAAACTGCAGGATTAGGGCTGTGAGGATTTGCATGTGGATATAAGATTCCCATTAGCCTCTTAATCAAAGCTTAATTCAGACAGCTGATCAGACAGCGATCTTCATGCCTTGGAAGAATACTAGAACTGCCCTGAAACCAGGTGTGCAGCTTTATGAAATTGTAGTTGTTTTACGTATTTTGAAAAGAAATCTTTTTGTGACCCAAATGTCACGTGAACCAAAGGCTCCTTCAAGGCAGCAGCTGCCATTGGAATGACTGCCCCTGCCAGCTTTGCCTTGGGCAGGGGCTCCAGAAATCACCTGTGGCTCTGGGGCAAAGCTGGGAGTTGCTGCTGGGAGGCACTGGACACCCTCGGTGGGGAGGGGCAGGCAGGCCTGGCCCCTGCCTGGGGACACCTACACAGCTCCAGGTTTCTGTTTCTGGGGCCAGCAAAAGGATCAAGCTGGGATGTTTGATGGAAGTTACCTAGGTTCAGTTAATTGGCATTTTTAGTGGAAATTGTGTTCATCAGTACACATCTGATTCCTCCTTGGATCTTCAGCCATTTTAATTACAAGTCTGTCTGAGTCCTAATTTACTTGTGTGCTTGAAACTGAAAAATACTTGAATGAAAAAGAGGAACATAGCTGGGGAAATTAATTCCCTCTTGCAATTTTGTTTCTCTATTAAAGGAAAAGAAGCTGATGCAGCTGATGATGAGGAAGGCTGTAGGAGTGATTTGCCCACAAGGCATTTGGGAAGAACACTGCTCCCACACAGCAACGTGAATTTGAACTGTGTTCAGCATCTACCACCAAACATGTACTGCTATATTCAGAGGACCCTAGCAAGTACTATTGAGTATAGGATGTTGAACAGAAACATTAAGTTTCATCAGTGTATTATCTTCCCCCTTTTTACACTGATTCTTCAGGAGAAAAGAGCCAGCTAAACTCTAGCTGAGATTAGCAGAAATAGCAGCAACCCAACTGGAAGTAATTTCACTGTTGACTGCATTGCAGCGTATACAACAGATTTCATTCCAGATTCAGAAGAGAGCAATAGCATCATGGCTATGCTGTCTTTGACCTCTGTGAGCTGCAGCTAGTCAGCATAATGCAGAAATAATTTTTTTCTCTCTCTGAAATAGAGAACATCTATTTTAACTTTCTTTCAGGCTACATATGAATTTTCAAGCCAGCTTCAGAAGCTTAGAGGAACTGAGCTAATTAATTGAGTGATCTTACCTCCAATGCCAGGCTGCCTCCCTTCTCTACTTCAATTCCCATCTTGGACAAGAAAATATCCTTCAAAGTTGTTGAGCCACTTCTGTTAGACTTAAAGATCATGAAAGTTACAGCTGGAGAAGAGCACACTGCCCTCTTAAATGTTAGGTGAGAATAGCACAGGGTCAGGTGCTGCCCTCAATTACACCAGTATTGGTCTGGAGACATTTTGTTTTCTTCAATGACGTTAATCCTGTTAACTGAAAGTCAAGAACACTACCTTCACATTTCCATTTGTACCCCTTCCTCAAATCCACTTCAGTTTTGAAATTATTTATGTCAAAAAGGATTTGGGGATATTCTGTATAGCAGAAGGTTTATAAATGTCAATGGTATAATTGCCTGCATGATGTGAGATGCTAGTCAGGTAGTCTGCTTAGAAAGAGCTTGTTTATGCTCTCTGTCTCTGTTTATCCTCTTGTTTAACCACAAGCATGACCAATCTGAGACACCTTGAATTTATGAGGTGTAGAGATTTCAGGGAAACAGAGCACAAGGTATTAATTTCTTTCTGCAAATCTACAACTGTCCTGATTCAATATAGCTCTTGGTGTCTCATGCTAAAATCATGCTCTGTTCAAGGAAATATCTTCATCAGAATTTTTAAAGATAAAGGATGTGCTTGCTTAGCTTTACCTCTTTCCCCTTGGTGTCCCTCCTGTTCTTCTGTGTTTTTCCCTTCTGGTATCAGTGCCTTCTCTCTGTATCATTTCTCTCCCTGCTCTCCTAATTTACTCAGACCATTTCCTCATTTCATTCTCTCTCATTTCTCTGCGCACTAAAGGAAATCCATGTCTTGTACATGTTTTCAGGTTTTGGAGAGGAGAAACTTAGCTTAGGTTGTTGTGTAATTACTTCATCCCTTTTGGAATAATAGCTTGGAAACATTAATTTGTGTAATTTTTTTCTGGAATCATGCTAGCACAAAATTTGAGTAATTGGATTATGCTCATCGACTGAAAAGCTGTTACACAGGATGTTTCTTTAACAGTTTCTGTTTATATTTGGATAGTTACCATTATCTTCACAATTACCTCAGCTCTGCTGTAGAGTGTTTTCTGAGTAAAATTTCCATGGAAACTTTGTTTGAGTGTGCAAATAGCTGCAGGACTCTGCCTGAATGCTCGATGCCTATGCAAGACCACTAATAGTGTTCTTACAAGGTAAATTCCTTCTTCATGGCAGCTGCTTCCCTTGCATTCACAACCTGTAACAAAAATTCAGCTGTGTGTCAGTGCCATAACAAAAAAATGAAGCTACAGCTATAATAAATGTTTGTAGTCTTCAGCACAGCTGATCCTGAACGGGAAAAGTAGAAAGTTATCTCCCATCCCTAATAAACCAGCACTAAACACAAAGTTTCTGGAATATCATTCTGAGGCTTTGGTGACAGCCTGGGACCCATGAGTGCACAAAAATAAAGATAACTGTTTTTAAGACTTTTCTTTTTCTCAAAAGGAAAGCTCTGTCCCCAACCCATAAATGCTTTTTGTCCATATTTTGTCTTTCCTCATGTTATTTTTAATGCATATGCAGTTTCTTCTTAGAGAGATAAAATTCTGTTCAGTGGAGCAGGAGACAAGGGTCAATATTTCTCTGAGGACCGAAGTCTACCATTTCCTAGCTCAAAACACATCACCTTAGAGCAAGCACTAAAATACCCAGATAAAGCCCAGAACTTTTTGATCTCTAGATTTTATGCTGGTTCAGCTACGTTTTCCCTAAAAATTAATACTGATATGTTTTAATAGCCCAACTCAACTCCAGTTTTACTCATCTAAACCAGGGACATTCAATTTCATGTTAAAACTCTCCTGAAGCCTGGTCCATGGCAAGTTGAACATGAGCCAGCAGTGCCCTGGCAGCCAGGTGGGCCAAACCTGTCCTGGGGGCATCAGGGACAGCATCACCAGCCAGGCAAGGGAGGGGATTGTCCTGCTCTGCTCTGCACTGGGGCAGCCTCACCTGCACTGCTGGGGGCAGCTTTGTGTGTTAAGTTTTGGCTGCAGCATAAGAAGGACAAAAATCTGATAGAAAGTGTCTAAAGGAGGGCGTGGAGCTGGTGAAGGGTCTGGAGGTGAAGTCTCACAAGGAACATCTGGTCTGTTCAGCCTGGGGAAGAGGAGATTGAGGGGAGACCTCATTGCTGTGGGCACTTCCTCACCAGGGAAAGAGAAGGGGCTCTCTGTCATCACCAGTGACAGAACCCAGGGAAACAGCACGAAGCTGTGTCAGGGCAGGTGTGTGTGGGCTGTTAGGAAAATGTTCTTCTTGCACAGCGTGGTTGGCCACTGGAGCAGGCTCCCCAGGGAAGTGGTCACAGCACCAGCCTGACAGGGTTCAAGGAGCATTTGAGCAATGTTCCCAGGAACATGGTGTGATTTCTGGGATTGTGCTGTGTAGTGCCAGGAGCTGGACTTAATGATCCTTGCAGGTCCCTTCCAAGTCGGGATATTCTATGATCAAACCTCCCTTTCAGTTTCTGACTTTTTGGTAGGTGATGGAGATATTGAAGGGAGGTGAGGTTGCCTATGCAGGAGAACCTCACTGGAGGAATAGCTGGACATTATTTGGTTTGTTTGACCTTTCTGAAATGGCTGAAAACAACACACACAAGGAGCAACAGTTATCACAGTATAAAAACTGTAGAATTACACTCAGAAAAATGAACCACCCTAGAATTTAAGGAGCACAGTAGTGTGTTTTACTCCAAATAAATAGATTTGTATTCTGGTAAGGACTTTGCAAAAAAGAATACACTGACAGTTGGATAGCATTTTCCTTCTGCATCAGGATTCCAGGCACATCCTTGAGAATGACAGGGCTTTTCACAGTGGCTAGGTGGTAGACACAACTGAAATCTGCATAACATGTCAGGAGAAAGAACAAATTTCATTTAAAGATCAAGTTGTTTTTTAAAAACAAAGATACCCTAAAAGTATTTTAAGACCAGTGCTTCCATTAGGATTCCCATTTAATTCAGTAAGACAATTTTTGAAAATTATGGATACTAGTTAGATTTATACAGTATTTTAGTAATTAAATGGAACATCTCCACCCATTTGAAAAGTACTCTGAAGATACTGAAAAATTTAGTACCTCAGATCAACAGTTCTCTAGGAACTTCTCTGATGTCTCTTGCATAAAAGGCAACTGCTTTGTTGACTCTGTACAAATTTATGTATAGTGTGTTGCATTTTAAATATAAACAAATGTGAGAGTGGTTTTTTTTGTTTTTTTTTTTTTTTAGTTTTTGCTTGCTTTGGGCTAACAGAACACACACTAGCTTGCTATTAGAAATCAGATGTTCATTTAGAGAAAGTAGTCCTTTCAGTAAGCAAAAGACTTAGAAATAAGTGAGGGACAAAGCCTTCTACGGCTTTGATCTCATTTACTATTTGGTTTAAGGGTTCAATAATTCAGTCACTAATGAAGCCATTTGTGCATCAGTTTATTTTTCAGTTTATATGTCTGAAAGATACAATCTCATTTACCAATAGATGTATTTTTGCTTTGCTTCCCCATAAATTAAGGAGTCCTTGAGTGTCATTTGTGCACACAAAAAATAAAACATTTTGTCTTCATGCTCAGGCAAGTACCAGAACTATGCCATGACATGACTCAGGTAGAATGTTTTAAACTCATCAGCCTTGGGAGAAATATTAAGACAGCACTTAAGTAATGTAAATTTAGTGAAATTCCCAACTGTTTTACATAAAATAACAAATGGTTTTAAAATGAACATTGTGGTATCCACACTGATCTAGTTCTGCTTAGAAGACAGTCAAAATCCAACAAAGCACCAAAATAAAATCACTGCCATACAGTGGCATGGTATGCATCCAGAAAACAGTGGTCTGGACAATGCAAGGTAAAATGATTAACAAGATGGATATTAATTGAACACTCAGCTGTCTGGAGATTTTTCAGGTGGATTCTGCCTTAATATTTCACAAATGTTTTTTACTGTCTTGTCAGATATTTTTCACTCCCATCTCTGAAATCAATACTGGTGCTCCTGATCCCTCTACCAATCACCCCAGCCTGAAGTCTCTTCTGATAGCCCTCAGACTTCTCTTTGTTATTTCATTGCTGCCAGTCTAAACAGCCCATAACAGGTAGTAGAAGGCCTTACTAGACTGGAAGGTTTTTCAGTAATGCCTCTTACCCCAGCTCCTGTGGGACATAAGACTTGAGAGTTGGGCCTGGCCTCCATTCTCCTTAGAAGGGAGATTCCTATTACAACTACCCTTCTTTTCTTTTTTGCAAAGGAGGCCTTGATGCAGGGTATGGGTAGTGTTGCTCCTAGATGCAGGGTACAGCTGGTGCTGTTGTGGGACACCCTGCTGTCTCAGGGCTGCAGCAGAATTCTCTGCAGTTGCTGTGAGAGAAATGAGACTGGGTACTGCTCACATGGGAAATTTGGAGTAAAGGGAGCTCCTGGATTTTTTATGCTTCTTCCTAGAGATTTAGAGGGTCCTTGCTTTAGCAGAGGGAGTTAGCACAACCTCAGCTCCTGCTGCTCCTGCATAGCAGGAGGCCAGCAGGAGCAATGATGCTGGAATGTGACAGCAGTGGGAGCATTCAGAGGGGACACAGCCTGAACTGCAGCGTAAAGCCCCTCCAACAGTCCATTGTAATGGGCTGTCACAGTGCTGAATTGTCTTGAATCTGCATCTGCTCCTCAAAACAAAGACTCTGGACTTATTTCTATGGTATATAAATATGGAATAACTCCATGCCTCTCAGTGGAGTTATTCCTCACTTACCCTTCTTCCATAGAAAACAAGAGTTTGACCCAGATAAATGGGTGAAAAAGTGGCAAGTTTGGCAATAGGTTGTCAAACTCCATCATTCCATATGGGACGTGGCCTTCTCATTAATTAAAAAAACGCAACAGTTGATTAGCTCTAATTTGGTTCCATGCTTAACTCCCTTCCATGGGAAACAGAATTTGGGTAGGAAAAAGTGAGAGTAAAGGAGATTTTGTTCTGTGTGGAAGTTCCATCTGTTATGGATGTTCTATATTTTATTTTTAACTGTATAAGGACAAGCCTGCCCAGGAAGTGACATCCACCC
>WBND01000313.1:546833-595651 GCA_013398595.1 Tychaedon coryphoeus | reverse complement strand
ATGTCATTAGTTGCTGTCTTCCTAACAGGCTTTTTCTTTCCATGAAAAATTTGAACTTCAGATCTACATTGCCCACTATGACAAAGTACATTTGAAAATTAATGGAAAGCTTACAGCCACATTCTTAACTTGGCAGCATTATCTCTTCTGGATAAAAACTAGTAAAGCATAGCTCTATGTCTCCGTTTAGAAACACAAGCACAAGCTCCAAGGACTGGCATTTTACGTATAAAAACTTTGTACAGTGTTGGCACATAGACTTGTAAATATGGGAAGCTATTTGGGCCTAGGATGTGGGACTGTGATTATATGTAGTCACTCTTCCCAGTCTCTTCCCAGGAGAAGGAAGGAGAAAGTTGGACACAATTTAAAATTTTATTTTAGCGTGAAGCTTTCCTAAGATCTTCCTATCATCTTCAAGGAAAGTATAGCTCTTTCCAGAAAAAAAAAACTGCATTTTTGATGTTTGTCATCCTCTGAAAAAAAAATATGTTTATAATGAGAGCCAAATCCTGTTTTTGTGCAGCAACATCAACCCAGCATAGAGAGATGTGATTTAACCTTGAAAGCTGGCTCAACTGGACTTGTTGCAGACATGGTAAGTGGTAAGAGTGTAATGAATTTGGCCTTCAAGGTGGGTGTTAAGCGAGTGCCTCTGCATCTCTGCCTTTTTTCTAGGAGCAACAGATGCCTGGGATAACCTAACTAGACTAGATTTATCCCTGCAGCCTTCCCACAGTGTGACAAGGTTCTGAATAAAGCCCTGGAAGCATCTCTGTTCTGAATCCCTACCCATCACCATAAGCATCAGGAGACTCCCTTGCTTCAATAGCTGCAGGATGAGTAGTAAGTGTTGGAATCAGTTAGCCAGGAGAGAAATCAGACTGCAGGGATTGAATTAAAGCCTTTGGATGGATTGAAGTATGTTAAGCCACTCACACATAAGGTAGAGGTGTAAGTTTAAGTATTAGGATAAGTAAGTGGGTCAGTAAGTAAGTTTTAGAATGAGCTTTAATGATTTTAGTAAGTGAAAGGTTCAGATGCGAGAGAAGAAGTGCGAGTTCTAGGGAAGGAAAGACACACTAGTGTTTCCAGTGGAGTCTCCAGGAATGTAGCTTTAGACAAAATAGAGCTATAGTAAGAATATTGCTTACATTTTTCAGATAGAACAAGATAAGTTGAATGCGTAGTTCATATGTAACCTAGCGTGTCAAGAAACTAGAATTCTAATAGGTTAAGGAGTGGTGGTCTGAGTTTGTGTCAGCTTGTTGGGAAGATTCTATATAAGAGCATGCATTGGGGAGATCTGGTGCTTTTTGCCTCTGCTATTTGCCATTGCTTTCGCTTTGCTCTGCTCTCTTGCCACCATCACCAACACCCAAGAAGAAGATAGGAGCTGCCACAGCAACATGAGCTTCCCAGGACCTTGGCAGGAGCAGCTTCTGCTTCTGTTTGGGACTCTGTACCAAAATGTAGCATGGACTTTAATGTCTATGACTTTGCTTTTTTGAGATTGATGCACCTGTGCAATAAACACCTTTATAGCAACTGTTAGCTGCTTTGCTCCTTTAAGAAGATAACCCAGTGAAGTTAGTGACTAAGAGCACCAGAGGTCTAACCTCACAAATAAGCATGAAAAGGATGGGTGGCAGAAGGCACCTTGGATGGATCCCTTTGGCCAACAGAACATATAACTTATGCAAATGTAACCTCAGAGATATTCTGCAAAATGTCTCCTCTTCCCAAGAAACCAAAAAAAAAAAAAAAAATTGCTGTTTTGCCTGTTGAAGGCTGTTTTGGTAGCTAAAAAAAATTTGCTGCCTTACCTATATTATGTTATTCTTAGAAGAGGTAGCTTACTACTTTATAAATTGTTTAGTAAATACTAGTCAAATATGCACGATCTATGGTTAGAACAACTTTTTTTTTGCATATGGCAGTACTGAAGTGACAATGAAATTTGTGGGTTAGAGGTGAAAACCTCAGCCAATTCCAGGACATGAAAGGTTTGCACTGCTAAATGCATTTAGAGAACGTAGGTGAAAGCATGTCAAAGGAAGCACCACCCTTTTTCCTCTGTAGTAAGAAGGTAACAAGTGTAAGAAGCCACCTGCACGTTTGCTTTCCAGTTTTCCCTGTCTGCAGGGATGGCAGCTCTGTGCTAACTCTGGAGCTGTGCCAATTAGCTGCATCTGGTCTCTGAGTCAGAGCAGATTATAGAGCGTGTTTCAGAGCCTAGCTCTTAGCGCATCATTTGCACTAGAAGAGGCTTTCTGTTTAATCCCTTCTGTTCCATCTTGACTGGCCTCAGATGTACAAGTGGACAGAGGAACAGACAGCAAAGCAGCTTCTTTCTCCATTTCTTCTGATTTGTACCTGGCTTCTTTGAGACATTTGTGTTTCCACCTCCCTCACATAGGCTCTGACCTGTCCCAAGCATCGTTGAAAGGCAGACTGCGTTTGTTGACATCACTACCACAACCAAGGCAAACAACTTGCTTCCTATTTAAAATCTGCAGAAGTCTGATATCTAAGCTGCATGAGTGGCAGAGGACCCTGGCACTCAGCATCTGCAAAATAAATTGGATTAAGTTGGTTTTACTTCCTGCAGGTGTTCAGCCGTATTTTTGCCGAGTAGTAGCTAAATTGTAAAGAAATACCTTTTGGGGAATGGAATAAGGAAATTACATTGTTGCTAGTGTTACCTCATCAGGCTAAGTCATTCTAGTGGTGATGCTAGATAATACTCCGTGATGAAATGACGCTAATGATGTTGAGACTTCCTGCAATGGTGGATAAGGCACTTTTAGGTCTTGGTCTTGGTGGAGGGAGAGAATGGATTCAGAAGGGTAAAAACATGTAAATGTACATGTACATGCAGATAACATTGTGAACGGATATGTTACCTATTTATAAATATGTTATACAAAGAAAAATTCAGGCTGAAATTCCTGGCATGTGATTTGGTTTAGACAAATCCTTAGGCAATCAGGCTTTCAAAGTCTGTATAGAAGTGATATGAGCACTGGGATTCTCAAAGATCTTTTTTTCAGTAAGGATGTATCAGAGAAACTATTTTCTTTCCTAAAAAACCTATCAGATCTCCTTACGTTCAAGCCAATGTGGAAGCCTTTTCATTCAGAGCTCAGAAACACATTTAGAGGTTATGGCTGATACCTTCATTGAGGTCTTGATCCACCATTATAAATATAGGCTTCCCTCCCATAAAACTTGATATCTTCTGGACTCTATTTTCTGTCTGAGGTCAGACCAAGCAGCTGAGACCACAGCTGCCCTTTTCACTGTTCCCATCCAGCCAGTTTGCACTGAGTCTGTCCCCCACAAGTGGATTTACTCCCAGTCAGACAGTACTGCAGAAGGCTTCCAGTGACAAAATCCCTTCAGGCAGGCTGAGAACACGGTGGCTGAAGGTTCTGCTAAGTGCTGTGGTGGCTAAGCCACAGAGAATGTGTCCAGGCACTGGCTTTTCAGCAGTGCCCTGGGAATGGGAGCACCTGAGTGAGAGGCAGATGGCTTAGCATTGGGGTTGGAAGGATGCATGCTGGCAGGGTGGGGCTAAGGTTAGAAGAAGAAACAGTTTGGGAAACTGTCAGGATGGCAATTTCAGCTTAAGTGAAAGGCAGCAGACTACCAGCTGTGAGAGTTTGTAGTCCTCCTCAGGCTTAGCCATTCAGGAATACAAAATTTTCTCCTAACTGGAGCAAATTCCTTCCTCTGGTGCCATAAGGAAATGAATATGATGTTTCTCTCAAATAAGGACTGTGATCCTCTAAAGATAATTTCAGTTCACTGCAGGCATTTATTTTAACCACTATAGAGGAAGGGCATGAGTCTCATACTGGCCTATTTCTGAAGAGGGAGGATTTTACACAGTCTGTGAGGGGCTTCAGGATTATTTAGAGATGTGACTAGTTAGACAGATTCCATCTACACTGCTAAATCATGCATTCAGTATTTATCTGACAGACCAGCAGTGCATGGACTACATCAGAAAATCTCCTTCTAGCCCTGGGATGATTTTGTCAAGGTATAGGTGAGTCAATGTGGCAGGGTTATTGCAGATAGAGCTGGTACTGCTTTGCTCTAGGACTGGAGAGTCCCACCTGCAGTGCTGTCAGTCAGGAGCCTTTAAATATACAAAGTGATCTTAGGAAAAAAATACTTTAAGAAATGTAATTCCACCCAAAATCAATTTCCCTGCTGTGAACTGAATAATTCTTTTTTTAATATACTAAGCCATAAAAAAATTAAGCTTCTTTCTTTAACATCAAAGCAAGGCAACTGTACTCTAGCTGAAGAACATGAATGCCTAAAGCTACAGTTTCTTTTTCACCAGCTCTCAGCAAGTGGCCATTTAGTCTTAATTGCTGCACACAGTGTAGTCCAATTAAGAATGGCATTAGCAGGCCAAGAACTATTTATTAATCAGTTAAAGGTATGACAGACATCTCTTGTTTTGCCTGAGGTTTCAATTCACCTCTTTGTGTGAAAATCTAACCAGCTGGAACACTCTCCAAAAAATTAAAGAGTATTATCAAGCTATCAGTTATTAAAAAAAAACCCAAAAAACCCAAAAAACCCACATATACTTATGTAATTGAGAAGTGCAAAATTTTATAAAACACTTACTTATATTTGGGAAGGCACATGCTGCTAAACTGACGGAGCCAAGTGTTGACATTTGATTTGAGAAATGCTTCCAAGCTTCCTTGAACTGGAGGTGTAGGAAGACACTTTAGGGTCTGACACTTTGTGCTTGTCCATACAAAACAGGTAGCCCTTTTCTGCTGGAAGACTATTTTTTTCCAGGACAGGAATATGAGGTGAATTGTGGAATTCCCGTGGAAACTTTCTCCTACACTTGAAGGGAGCAGTTCAGAAGCCACACTTATCGATCCAACTATTTCTTATCATTACTGACACTTGCAGTGGCAGCTTCAGTAAAGTACATTTATGTAGTATTTTTTCTCAGAAAAAACTACACTCTGCATGGCTGCTTTGTGGTTATAGTTTCAAATCAATACATGCTGGTTGTGCTTCTTTACATGAATGGAATACTTGGTGCTGTTTTTCAGTCTGGCATGAAGATCTTACATGCAATTTGGTCTGAAGTCACCATATTTGTGATACCAGAAAAGGGAGATAACAAAGTGGACAGGTAAAAAAGTGCAGAGATCTGAATGCATTTTATTTCAGGATGTGGAGGAATGTACACGAGACACAGAGGCTTGCAGTGGGATCACTTTTGTGGGCCTGCACAAGTATTAACCTTGCCCTTTTCCCCAGCAAACTCAATCCACTCTCCCTTGATAGGAGGTGTCAGGGCTAAGCAAGAAGTTCTGCCCATAAAACAGAAATCTTTGTACAGGGACCGAATTTAGGAAAATCCACTTGGACAAAACCAGTGCAGAAATATCTCTTATCACATGGTTGAAATGCAGCCTTACCCACTGAATTTTATGAAACTTGACAGATTTCAGTAATTCTGAGTCTCAGGCAAAACTCATGTTTTCTTCATACATTGCTAATGAGGATAGACTCTTCATTCCTACAAGAAAAATGTTTAATTTTATCCACTGTCTATTGTTAAGAGAAAACAAGATGGGTATTTTTTTATATCACGAGCATATACTCTCTCAACCAAGAGCTTTGCAGTTTCCATATCTATGTTCTTGTTATTTCACCTGCTCTCTTTCTCTCTGAGAGCTTCACTTGTGTGTGGGGATCCACAGGATAGGCTCCAGGTGCTTGTGAGGGAAGCTGGTCTGATGGATGGACTTGTCCCCTTCAAAGAGTGATGCATTTAGCTTATTTTTCAAAGGACTTTTATTATCTGCCTAACAGATAGATCTGAAATTCAGTGTTACAGAAGAAAATATACTGTGTTCTTGTTCTACAGTACGTATGTCACTAGTGGACCTGTAACTTAATAATCTTATGCAGGTCATTATTTTTGTCATTAAATGACAGATCATTTTCAACAGGCTCTCAATAGAGAGCTTGACTCTTGTCAATCTAAGGTGAAACTCATGGGTCCTTCCTAAATCTGAAGCTAAATTTATTGCATTTCTGCTCTCTTTGGTGCAAGAATTATTTGCAGTGATGCCCTCACCCAGGGTGTTACAATGCCTTCTGTCTATCCTTATTGGTGTGTAGGTCTTTAAAAAGTAATTAGATACAGAATTAGCTGACAACCTGTCATGAGTCACAACTATTAGCAGCTTTCCAAAGCTGAAGTTAATGCAATATTCACAACATAATCAACAATACGATTGAAATGATGAAACAGATTTGGAACCCCCCCACAATGCGTGCTGCTGTCCCATCAAGCAGCCTCACTTTGTAAGCTGCTTTGTGAGGTTAAAAACCATATCAATCCAATTCAGGAGTGCTATAAGTCACTGAAAGCACCAGGTGAAATTGTGCCACAAGTGCAGTTAACAGAGGTTTTGGTATAAACTTCACCATGGCCAGGACTTCATGCCTGGTCTCAGGAGGAACTTTTTACTGATTTGCCTCAATTGAGAAACTGGTGCTGAGCAGACCCAGCAGCTCCCCACTGCCTGGTCTGCCAGGAGGTTTCCTCCCTCACCCTCTCTAGAGAAACCTGCTGTGTTTCTGCCCATTTCCAAACCCAAGTGGCAGTGTGTGTGTCCTAGTTTGAAGGACAGGTATTTGACAAGAAAGGCAGAAGCTTCTCTTTGAAATGGAGAATGTAAACCCCCTCCCTCCAAATTATTATAAATTTGAAATTAAGGGGCTCTCAGGCAAAGATATGGGAATTAGGAATAACAGTTATTTACTGGGAAAATTAAAATAGAAATACAGTAATACAAAAAAACCAATCCCAACCCTGACAGAGTCAGAATACAACCTGACACCCACCCTGTCAGTCAGGGTGTTGGTAGCAGTCCCATTAAATGGTGGCTACAGTCCTCCTGCAGTGGCAGGAGTGGCTCAGCTGAAGCAGTGCTCCTGTAGAAGGGTGCAGACTTCCTCCAAAAGTCCAGGGATGATGTAGAAAAGGTCCGGCTCCTCTGGAATCCAGTAGAAAGACGGTATATTGCTGTGCAAAATCTCAGTTTTTATCTAGGTAGGAAAGGCTTGGTTCCTCCCCCTGGCTGGAGCATCTCTCAATGAGATGATGTAATTTTATCAGTCATACAGTGAGACTTAATAGGCCATCAGCAGGGAGGATGTGTTGTGAAAAAGATAAAGGTGATTGTCCCATCTTGTCTTAAAGATGGCCCATTAGCAGATAATGTGTGTCATGGAGATAAGAAATCACTACCTCACCCGGTTTTAACAGATGGTGATAGAATACACATTTCTGGCCACATCAACCCAACGCAGTGTGTTGCCACATAATTTTGTCTATCTGTGGGCCCTTTTCTGATTAGTTAATGGTACTGAAAGTACCATCACACAAAGTGTGGGCATGGGATTACCTGCTCAGAATAGAGTGACTGGGTGGTTGTGAAGAATAAGCATAATTTTTATGCTTCTTGTAATTGAAAAGTTTATTGTACAGCTTATAAAAATTAATATCTAATAATTTTCCAGTGGAACATTTTTCAATTAAAATGTTTACAATATGATAGGATTTATTTTCACTTGAGTCGTGATCTCACTGTCTAAGTAATGATTTGCCATGTCTGGAGACATCTCCATCCAGAGATTTTTCTTTTGTGCACTTTTCACTTGAAAGGTCAATAACATTTCATGGCAGAGGATCCAAAAGAACATGGTGTTCATGCTTGACTTCTAAGGACAACACATGAATCAAACAGATGTAGGGTTACCACACTAAAAACAGGATTCCTCTTACCACATTATCAGCTCTCCTGATCCAGTGGAAAACATAGTAATTTCATTCTTAATTTCATTCCATTTCATCTGAGCTGCCAGACACTCAGACATGTGTGTGTCTTACGAACACAGGTGTGCAGCGGCACTGACCTTAAAACTACTGGTCTCGTTGTGTATATCTGATCACAATATTTTGTATGACCCTCTCTGATTCTGTCACATTTATTATCTAATTTCCTTCCCCGCTGTAGTATATATTATCATCATACTCAGGGGGTCCAGAACCCTTGAAACCTTTCTAGAAACTCTTCACCATAGTAATATGGGTTTTAGGTATACAGGATGAAAAAGGCTAATGGATTTAAACATTTATGAAGAGAAATCCAAAATAGTTGCACACCTGTTTAAGAGGATCTTCCTCCCAGAATGTGCATATTATTTCTATCAGAAATAATACATTGAAATCCCAGATCTTTGCCACTAGGTGGTCCACACATTATGTTTGTTAGTTGTATATGCTCTTGTTTGCAGATAAGGTTTGGTCTGAATGCACAAATGACAGTTTACGTAAATGCTGAAGTCTCCAGGTTTTCCCTGCTAAAGAGTTTTGATATGCTTGTTAAACCTCTGACATAACTGTTGGATGCTTAGCCATTAGATAATCACTCCACTGGTTTAACAAATGTTTTTTTCCTTGATTCAGTGGTGCTGTGGTTATGTGATCCTTTCAAAGTAGAACACACCGATTCTGCTGCCAGAGGAGGTGGTGCCACCTACCGCCACCCCTAGCACCCTGCTTCTGCCTGCTGCCTGCCCAGCCATGTGCAGGCAACAGGTCCCAACTGGCACACTGCCCAGCCATATGCAGGTCCCCATGCCAGGATTGCAGGTCCCAATGCCAGGGTTATGATCAAGACCATCTTCCAGGAAAAAGGGAGGTGACATTCCTTCTGGTGACAACAAGGACTTCTGCTGAATTCAAGTGACTCTGCAGTGGGGACTGTAAGATTAAATATGGTCCAAATCTCAGAGGATCCCATCTTCATTAACTATGTTCATTAAGGCCTCAATTCAACAGAATTCTTAAGAACACAACTCATTTTAAGTATCTGCGCTGTGCCATTGACTTCAATCAAGCTGCTAATGTGCTTAAAATGAGGTGAGTGCTAAAGCAACTGAGGGATGGAACCATACAGTCTATTGCAGCTACCCCAGAAATTAACTGCAAAATGTTCATTGATTTAACCAGCAGAGCTGTGTTGCCAGTCTGCACTGAAATCACAGCATCCTAGAGTGTCTCTCTGGCCATGGCCCCTGGATCAAACTGAGGGCACATGCTCCTCTCCCTCTGGTGTTACCTTCTCGTCCTGGCACCTGGGCAGTGGCGCTGCATGGGTGCCTGAGGGGCTTATCCCAGCCACTTCAGGCACTCAGGAGTTGAGATAAGGCATGCTGGCCCTGAATTTAAGAGTTAGCTTCTGTATCTGGTCCAAAATCCTCCATGTCAGCAAGACTTCTCTAAAATCATAATGAGTTCTCAGCTGTGAAAACATCTAGGGTAGAGCCCAGAGCAGTACTTAGGGCTTAGAGGTTTTCATTCCCCTGCTGAAATTCCAGCAGAGATTGATTCTTTAATCTATTCCCTAAGTGTGAAACCTTGTAAGTAACATGTCCAAAATAATTATTAAAACAAAACTTACTTATATCCCTGCAGAATACATAGAGCTATTGAAAATTGTAATGGTCCTGAATTTCTAGCAGGAGAGCTGAGTAGTGTTTCAGTAGAAGGTGCAATCAAATCACTCACCTGCACTCGCACAGTGTGGAACCATCACTGCAAGCATCAACACTGACAGCTTCTCAAGTTGGAAGAGTTTCTGAAACACATTTTTTATGCTATTGTGCTATGAGATTTAGATTTTGATGATAAGCCTGACTTTGACTTCAGTTGATTTGATATAAAACCAAACTCAGGTCATGGCTAAAGGATCTTTATGCCAATATTCAAAATCAGAGATTGTCATATTCAGCTATATTTTCAAGGGAGAAAAATAATTATGTCCTGTAATAGAGAAGTTGGTGAGGCAGTTCTCCTGCCTGGCCTTCTACTTGGTATATACAAATCTCCTTTCTCCACAGACTTCTCTGAGTACATGGAAAGGGACCTCAAGTCAACCTAGGTCCTTGGGAGAATTTTGACTAAAAATGAATGAGGCAGAGATTCAATTTCATTGCTCTTATGCTTCAAGTTTGGGTCAATATTTTTTCACCTTATGGCCAAATATAACTGATACCTCGTATTTTTTAAAGTCCTTTGTTAATGTTATGTTCCTGCAGAAATCTATTTCCTTCTTGCCTCCAAGGACCCCCATTTCTATCTCCAGCTTTTCCTTTGGTCTGCCTACAGCGGGGTTCGACCTACAAGAATCACCAGTTCTATCCTTTTTCTGAAGTAGGAGGCTGTGTACCCTATCTGGGTTTTATGAACATTGCAAAGCAAAAGGGAGTCCAAGAGCACAAAGAGTGGAGATGCTGGTCACCCCCTGCTGTGAGCTGCCATGTGCTTTTCAGGGAAATCTAGCATGGACGGAACCTGGGCTTTAAATCTCTTTAGATAACATGCTGATCTCTTCTGTAGCTGCAAAGAAGGTGTTGACAGCAAGATTTCACCCTTACCTCTCACTCATGCAAATTTGTTACTACCTGTTCTGTGCCAAATAAAATTATTTAGGAAACAACACTATTATAAATCTTCCGTATCTGTTGATGTAAAATGCTCATGGAATACAAAAGTGTGCTGTATGTGAGAACTATATATATACAGCTACAAATGCCTTCTATATTTCTGCAAAATTTCATAGGTGTTATAGAATGCAAAGATCCACATGATCTGCTCCAGTGCTAACAGTTCCTTAAGTATTATAGTTAAAAGTTGTCGGATGTGTTCTAGAATATAATTTATATATAGAAATACAATATGACAATTCTTAATTCAGTATCATTCAACAATATATTTCATGCCAAAGCTTCACAATCTGTTAAGCCAAAGACATTTACTGATAATTGACTTCAATCCTTAGGAGGGTGAATGTAGCTTCAGTGGGATTAATGGCTTAAAGTTAATTGTTTTTGGTAATGTTTTATTTGAAATGTCCTGCTCAGCAAAGGTAATGTGACATTTTGCTCACTAGGGATGTTGAGCCAAACTCACTGCTGACATAGGCAGGTGTAACCTCATTGATTTAATTAGAAACTGCACCTACTTACATCAGAGAGTTTGGTATCTTGCCCTTTTGCAGAAAAGGGGATAATGTAAAGGCTCGTGCTTAGAAACCAGGAGGTAGAGCACAGAGGACAAAAGAAAGAGGAAATATCAGTGTCTGAAATGAATTGGCTAGTGACTCTAGAAAAGTAACTAGTAAAAGCAGCCAAAGCTGACTTTGCCCCCTCTAGGAAGTACTGTGTATTAAATCTTGCTGAATAAATGGTGTGGAAATAATCTGAGGCTTTAATAACCACTTGAAAGAATCAAACATATTGTTTCTGGAGCAAAGAATAACCACTGCTCTTTTGTGAGGAAGAAACTTGCTCATTAGAAAGAAAATAGAGGCAGTGAGAAAATGCTGATGACCTGGAGCAGGAGGGAGTGGTTCACATTTATAAGTGCATATTAGCCCTCTTCAAGACAGACAGTGTCCCCAGGAGGTGCCAGGTGGTCCCTTCTCAGTCACTGCAGTAGGAGTTCCCTTGTGCAGAACAGAGCTACAGGCCTGATTGCTTCCAGTGGAAAATTTACTAGCCTTGCATCTGTATGACTCAGACTCTTGAGGAGAGACTTGATTTGTATTTTTTACACTATAGTTATTTCCTTCAGAGGACTTTGAGGCCTCTCATTACAACATTATAACTGCATTCAGGAAAGGAAATCTGAAGGGTGGATGCATGGTCACTCTCAATGGTCTCATTATATGCACAGTGGGGGAAAGAAAGAGATAATCCTTCGAACAGAAACAGATGGATCATATCAATTTCATTTGATGATGGAGACCATACCTTCCCAGGCAAAATCTAGAGACCTTACCAAAGCTGTGGATGTGGTCAGAGTATAGCTAGTGCAGCCTCACCTCAAATCCTGTGTGTGGTTTTGGGCACCTCAATGTAAAAAGGACTTAAAACTATAAGAGAATGTCCAAAGAGGGGCCAAAAAAATGGTGACAAGGTGAAGCTGTATGAGGAGTGTCTGAGGTCTGTTCAGCCTGGAGGAGACTGAGGTTATCATTGCAATTACAACTTCCTTGTGAGGGGAAGAAGAGAGGCAAGCACTGATCCCTCTTGTGACAGACCCAAAGAAATGGCATGAAACTCGGTCAGGAGAGGTTCAGGTTGGATATCCGGACAGGATTCTTCCCCCAAAGGGTGGTTAGGCACTGGAACAGGCTCCCCAGGGAAGTGGTCAGAGTGCAGTGATTCTAGCCTTGGTTTTCCTGAGCCAGTTTATTTTAGACAACATGGAGAGCATCAGCAAACCCCATGGGTTTCCAGCAAGAAGATTAGGATAGATGATAAGGATTGTTCTGGAAGAACTTGAACATTGTGTTGCATGCAGTCTGTGGCTATGTGGTTTCTTGATCCCGACTCCACTCCTGGCCCAACCACAGGCTGGCAGAGCTAATCTTGGAAGTAGTGTTGTTGGAAGCATTGATGTCAACTGGTCTGAAACTTATCACCTGTCAAGGGATGTCTGAAATGGTTCTTTAAATTTTGACTACTCACAGCAGGTGAAAAGCTCAGGTAGAAAGGGTGAAAAAACCCTTGAGAACACAGAAATTGAAGTAAATCCCACAGAGTCTTTAAAAAAAACAAAAACTTGTATTTGGGAGAGATTAATCAAAGGATTATTGCCCTCATGTCTGATCCTTTAAAGGATATTCACAATGTTTGACAAAATGTGTATTCTCACCCACAGCCCACCACATCCCCCCTTCCCCGCAATCTGTGGGAAGAAAAGGGAAGGATGGAGAGTTACCATGCAATAGGGGTGAGGCTTGCCCTGCCATGTGCAGGGCGTGCTACTGGGTAAGGTAACACTCCAAGGTTTTTAATCCATGTTTGAATTCCTGATACATGGGGCACTGCACACAATTCAGGAACTAGATATTGACTTCAGTCCAGGAATGCTATTGCCAATGCAGTTGGCTCTGAATGTAATTTCAAAGCTTGCTAACTGGCTTTGTTTTCAGTCCACAAGCATTCTTGCTGATAATTAAGGGACTGTGCTCAAAAGTTATATATAAAAATATATTTTCTTGAAAAGATTAGGCAATTCATTAAGATGAAATCCATGTAAGCTGAGAATCCTGTTCTAGTAGTTCATATAGCTGGGAAGAAGAGGTTGAAGTGGCAGACTGTATAAAAATAATTAGATTTTGAAACATTTTCTGAGTGGGAAATATTTTTTTCTATCCAGTAAGAAACAATCTAATGCAAAGTCTTGTCCTTTAGTCTTGGTCATGTTGACATTCATATGTCATCATTGTAACCCTTTCAAATGCCATACTACATCAAGAGTTCTGCATTTAGAATACATGTATGATTTTTATTGGGTGGCTTCTCTGCTTACATTTTCAAAATGCTCTGAGCTTTGCTCCAACTTAAATGCCTTTCCAAAAAATAGGTGACAAGATAACATGGTCTGAGGCAGTATTCTCTAGTCAAAAATGCCATTTCCTGGTTTATATAAACCAGGAAATAAACATTTCTGTATCTATATATAGATATTTTATGGGTTGTTAAGAGTGTTGAAAATTTTATGAACAGAGGAAATCTGTGAATTAATTGTTCTTCTAAACTATCCATCAAGTGTATACTACTGGTCAGATTCTTATCTCAGACATGGTGCATAGGAACAATCAAATTTAGATGTTAGATACCTACCAATGTACTCAATACAGAGGGAACTCAATTTGAGCATGAAAACAGCAAGTTACTTGAAGCAAATAATAATGTTTGACCATTGGATTTGAAATCTAGTGACCTGCATGTGCAGGATAAAGGTGAAGTGATGAATATTCTTTATGCTAGTTTGTAAAATGTATCAATGTGTCACATTATGATAATTACGTTAGTATTCCAGGAAGACATTGCAGGAGTTACCAGAATAGAAGGAGAGACTGTCACAGTCATGTAACCTTATAATTCTATAAAGCTGCTCAGGGAACTGAGTGATGTTCCCCTAAGAGCTCAATATAAAGGCTTTGCTGTTTGCTCAAGAAGTAGAGGCTTTCCTTTATTTACAATTTACCTGAGTTTTGTCAATGTTTCCAGATGTATTTAGGTGAAAGTCAAGGTAAGTTCAGCCACCAAAAAACACCAGTTTAAAAACTAAGCCTAGAGATGTGTATGACTGAAGAAGAGATGTATAGCAGTGAAGATCAGAGATACAGGAAAAGTTGGCAAGAGGGGAAAAAGGGTATTTTTTGTGCAGTAAAAAATGCCTGTTAGTTATCTTACACCTACATCACAAAGGTGTGCATTTTTTTAGAAACTCACTTTGTAATTTTAGAAGCAGGTTTAATGATCTTACTCAACAAAGAAGCTTCTAAAATGGGTTTTAGCATCTCCTGTACCACCTCTCACCAGAGCAAGTCTTGGCAAGGGAGACAGAAAAGAGATGAAAAGTGAAGGACTGTTTATCATCCCAGACTAGTAATTTATGTAGGAAGTTCTTTCTATCCCTTTTATCCACAAATATCTCCCCAATTCAACACAACTGGAACTTCCACTGTCTTCATAGAGTGCCTGTGACACTCCCAGCACTGCTTTTGATTTGCTGAGACAGCTGTCATCCCATGAGGTCAGCTCAGCATCTCCCCTGGTCCTCACCTGCAGCAGGGGCTGGGTCACCTGCCCTGCCACTCTGCCAGAGCTCAGAGCCTGGGGCAGCCTCTCCTTGCTGGCACAGCACTGCAGATGGTGGGGCTTGTATCTGAACATGGCCTAAGTGTTTATAACATCTGTACTTTCTAAGAGGTTCCTTTGGGTGTGCTGACTAAATGGAGGCTTTAATAGCCACATGCACTGAGTGTGAGAGAGTGTCACAGTGATATTTATCTGTGAGCTGTCATTTCAGAGGTAGAAGTGCTATCTTGCAAGACAGGCTTTGCAACAGTGCATTATTTATTAATTAATAAGTGGTATGTTATTTATTAAAATTTGGTTCTGTCATAGTTTGTTCGAAATCTTTAATTTAGACCATGGGTTTTGGGTTACTAATTCCCCAGCATCAGTAAAAGTCTGAGTTTTTAAATTTGGAAATAATTGTGTTAAAAATTGTGAGCTCTGTGCAGAGAGAAAGCTGGAGTACACAACCAAATTATATTGAAGCCTGAAACTGGAATATGCAGCCACACCAACTCCCAAAATAGAGAATAGAAACCCATAGAATCCCACGCTGAATTACAGAGGACAGGACCATGGTCAGTGAAAACACTAGATCAGATCCTAGAAGCAACAGTATAGAGGCAACGATACTCTAATTTACTAATTAGCTCTGCCCTGCCATGTTGATGGTTTTATGTTTCTTCTGGAGGTAGCTCAGATGTTACTGGCTTAAGGTTTTCTCCTGCAATCCTTATGCAGGACAGGCCCTTGGCCCCCTGGCACAGCACAGCATGGCCTGAGGGCCTGGAGTGACTGTGAAAATATTCTTCATACAATAACCAGCTGTAACCAAATAACTGTATATTACATGTGTGTTCATGTGTGCACTGATGCCAAAAAGATTTTTGCTTTATATTCAATTTTCATATATTCGTAGCTCTGTTAACTAATATTATATAGTTATGTATCTCCTTAATTAATTCTGATATGTTTCCTATCCTTTCTCTTAGATTTTAGAACAATAAGCTGACCTTCTAAACACATTCATCAAATATTGTATAGTCTTATAAAGACGAACTATTTTTTTTTTTCTCAAACAGAATCTGAGAAGTCATAACAAAAAGTGGGGTAAAGAGATACTTGGGCCAACTCCAAGGGTTTGGCCCATGGCTGGGTTACTGGGGTAACTGAATCTCCTATTGGATTTACCTGTTACATATCCAAATTATTCAACCGTATAAAAATTGTGGAAATCAGGTGCTGGATGTGCCCCATCACCACCAGGACACCTGGAAGCTTCCAATAAAAGGTCTGCTTTTTGCTAACACTGTTGCAAGGGTTTTTTTTCTCTTTTAGTTAAAGGTAACAGCACAACAGAGCAAACATTCTTCTAGACCACCAGCACCTTGTCCTCTCAGCCCCACAGGTACATTTAAAGGAATTTCATCTTTAAAGGCAACTTGGGAATGTTTTGCTAGGAGTAAGCTGAAGTTCTGCTTTCCAGAATCCAAGAGGATTCTGCCTGCACACCAGGGTTTGCTCTGCAGATCCCCGATGAAAAGTCTCTGTGGCTGTTAGCATAGCAGCAATTTCAGCTGTAAGCCAGCCTGTGAAGTCACATCCACAGCCCACATTCGCAGTCCCCATACAAATCCCTGTTTACGGGACATTGTGTTTGCATTCAAGGCCTTAACAGGATAGAGAATAAGGAAGAGTGGAAAATTGGATTGGAGTTGCCCCAAATGGTTTGTTTCTGGTGTTCCAGAGACATTTTAATCATTATTTTACAGTCAAATCCCTTTGCTTCAGCAATCTCATTTTTGGTGGTCTGTTGGCACTCCTATTCTCTTCAAGATACGGGATTCCAAAAAAAAAAAAAAAAGACAAATGTCTGCTTCACTCTTATTAACAAGCTACCAGCCATCTGTTGGAGTGATTAACTTCTGGAGCACCATAATTTGCATGCATTTTTAATTGTTTTGAGACTTGGATGTAATTTGTTTCCAGATTTTTTTTTTTTTTTTACTATTCACTCCCCAAGCAGTGAACGGTGGTGATGGTGATGTATTGGGAATATAAATACTGTAAATACAGCTTATCAATTTATAAAAGCAATAAAATAGTTAAAGTTATATCTGCATCAACCCACAACATTTAAGTGGTATAGGATGGCCATCTGTGTCCTGGGAGCACCAGGCACAGCACTGCCAGCCAGGCAAGGGAAGGGATTGTCCTGCTCTGCTCTGCACTGAGACTGCCTCAGCATGGGTCCTGGGGGCATTTTTGGGTGCCACAATATAAAAAAGGCATAAAGCTATTGGAAAAAGACATAAAGCTAGTGTCCAAAGGAGTGAAGGGCCTTGACAGGAGGCTGCATGAGGAGTGGCTGAGGTCACTTGGTCTGTTCAGCCTGGAGGAGACTGAGGGGAGACCTGACTGAGCTTTCAACACCCTTCTGAGGGGAAGCAGAGGGGCAGGTACTGATCTCTTCACTCTCATGACCAGTGGCAGGACTTGAGGACATGGCCTGAACCAGAAGAGGTTTAGCTTGGATGTCAAGAAAAAAGTTTTTTGCCCAGAGGGTGGCTGGATACTGGTATAGGCTCCCCAAAGAAGTGGTCACAGCACCAAGGCTGACAGAGCTCAAGAAGCATTTGGACAGTGCTTTCAGGTGTGACTTTTGGGGTGTACTTCACAGGGACAGGAGTTGGATTTTGAAGATCCTTGTGAATCCCTTCCAACTCAGCACATTTTGTGATTCTATGGCTCTACAATTCTATGAACTGTTATTCTCCAGTGCTTAACATCTATTTTTGTGCAAAGAATTAATTTAGAATGCCTGCCTAGATTATTTAACTTAATGTTCATTATAAATTATTCTAGAGTTCTTACTAGTATTTCATACATTTAAAAGAATATTTCAGAGCATAATCAAAAAAGGAAAACAGTATATGGCTTAAAAAACCACCAGCCTAATCTCAGTTAGATGCTGCCATTCGTAAAGTTCCAACACTGTTCATGTGATTTGTGATAAATCACAATGGAAACTGTTAGCTGGATTTGTATCCTGTGATTCATCATGTAAAAGCACATATTTCTGTGCTGCAAGAGAGAAAATAGCAGGTACAGAAAGATGTACAAAGTCATAAAAACAACTAAGATGAAAATTCTACATGGGTTTTTTGTATTAACACAAAGTCTGGGTCAAAAAGGGCAAGGATAATTAAGATTTTAATTTTTATCCCAGTCATTTGGATTCTTACTTAGGAATGTATGCTCCCGTTTGGAATTTAGCTGTGCTGCTGAAATTTTAGAATCAGTGGGCAGAAGATCTCAGGTTTTCTTCTCATTCATGAATGGGGAGAATCAGGTTACAAGAGGCTCACTTGGTTTGGTTTAGATTATGCAGACTAAAGAACAGAAAATTGACCTAATTTTGTATGCACCAGGCTTGGCAGGATCTGTGTACCACTTTATGATATTGGCTCATCTCTAACTGTGGAGAACTGGCTCTTATTTAGAGCAGACAGTTTTTCAGGGTTTTTTTTTTCCTTTTTTTTTTTTTCTAGGTGATTATTAGAGCCTTACAGGGGAACCCCATGCATTTTCAAAATTACATCACTTCTGTGCTTCTCTAGTATACGGTAAAACAGACTATTTCAATTGAAGGTGACATAAAACATTCATCCAGTCCAATTGTTCAACCACTTCAGGGCTGACCAAAAGCTACAGCATTTTATTAAGGGCATTGTCCAAATGCCTCTTAAACATTGACAAGCTGGGAGCATCAACCACCTCTCCAGGAAACTGTTGCAGTGTTTGACAACTCTCTTGGTAAAGAAATACTTCCTAAACCTCCCATGGCACATTCCTATGTGTCTCATCACTGGATATCCAGAGAGATCAGTGTCTCCCTCTTCACCTCCCCTCCTCAAGAAGCCACAGAGAGCAATGAGGTCACCTCTCACCCTCCTTCTCTCCAAACTAGACATGATCAGTGTCATCAGACACTTCCCTTAGGACATTCCTTCCACCCCTCTCACCAGTTTTGCTCCCCTCCTCTGGATATTTTCACTTCATTAAAGTCCTTGATCTGCAGTTGAATTTAGGACTATATGCTGGAGTATCATCAATTTAGTGAAAAGGACGACTGGAGGGCTTAATCCCTCATTTTAGGGGATGCATATTACTAAAGTGAGAAATATTGATCCCCATCCCCATGTCATGATAAATGTTAAGAATTGAATTCTGACAGAAGCTGCCAATAGCTGTGGGTTTTGCTCCTTTCTCTTCTGCTTCTGACTTTGACTCCGGGTTCAGAAAAAGCAGCTGCCAGTAAAGGCACTTAATGTCTCTGGGCACCATCACATGTACAAGAAGTGCTACACAGGTGATGTGTGACTCGAGAACTGCAGAAGATGCTGATGGACAGAAGACTTGGTGACTGATGTCAAATGGGATGGCCAGCAGCCGCTGTGGGCTGGAACAAGCTGGAGTGCGGTGTTGCTAAGGGTAGGATGTTCAGCCCTTGGCTGGGAAGGGAGTTCGCATGAACATGATTCTACCATATTTCTGAGGAAAAGCTGAAGTGATTTCTGTGCCTCCAGTGTATTACCTCTTCAGAGAGCCCCTCGGAGGTGACTCACTCCTGCCTTGGCATCAGAGGTTATTGTTCAAAGTAATGACATATCTGTAGAAAGGGAAGAGAAGTTATGGCCAGGGCCACTCTACCCTAACCTGCTTAATAAGAATCTAATTGAGAACGAACACTTTCTATAGTATCAATTTGCCCAACCTCTTATTCAAGGACTGCACTGGGTACTTTTGGTTCTTCCCGCATTTACAAGGTCTGTGATCTGCCAGTGTGGCTCTGAGAACATATTGAACAGGAAAGAACATGAGTTCATACAGTCATCAATATATCCAGACGTAGAAGAGACCCACAAGTATAATTGATATTCAACACGTGGCCCTGCACAGGACAGCCCTGAAAATCATAGCGTGTGCCTGAGAGCATTGTTCAAAACTTTGAACTCAGGCAGACTTGGTGCTGTGACCACCCCACTCCCTGGGGAGCCTGTTCCAGTGCTCAGTCACCTTCTGGGTGCAAAACCTTTTCCTGATGTCCAACCTAAACCTCCCCTGACACAACTTTAGGCTATTTCCTCAGTCCTATCACTGCTCATCAGAGAGAAGAGATCACTGCCCACCATTCAGCAGAGATCACTGCCTGCCCCTCCTCTTCCCCTCACGAGGAAGCTGTGATTGCAATGAGGTCTCCCCTCAGTCTCCTCCAGGCTGAACAGGCCAAGTGACCTCAGCTACTCCTCACATGGCTTCCCCTCCAGGCCCTTCGCTGTCTCCATGCCCTCCACTGGACACTCTCCAGTACTGTCCTTACACTGCAGCACCGACAGTCCCCTCCCGTGCCCCCAGGACAGGGGGGGCCCTCCCGGCTGCCAGGGCACTGCTGGCTCATGTTCACCTTGCCATGGCCCAGAGCCCCAGGTCCTTTCCATGGCACTGCCCTCCAGCCTCTCCTTCCCGTCTGTCTGTACATCCAGGGCTGCCCCATTCCAGCGCAGAACCCGGCACCTTCCCCTACTCCTGAACTTCACACGGTTGGTGATTGCCCAGCCCTCTCTGCAGAGCCTCCCAGCCTGCGGGGAGTCAACAGCTCCTCCCAGTTTTGTGCCATCTGTGACCTTTGTATCCCTCCCAGTCCTGCACCCAATCATTTATGAAGATGTTGAAGGGCACAGAGCCTGAGGTGGAGCCCCGTGAACCCCCCTAGTGACAGGTCCCCATGCTGATGTCACCCCATTTACTGTCACCCCTTGTGTCTGACCCAGGAGCCAGCTGCTCTCTCATCACACAATGTGTTCACCCAGCTGTGTGCTGGACATTTGTCCAGCAGGACACCGTGAGAGACAGCACCAAAACTTTACTGAAATCCAAAAGAATTGCATCAACTGCCTTCCCTTGATGACTACTTTGTCATAAGGTGAAATTAGGTTTGACAAGAAGGACTTCCTCTCATGAAGCTGTACTGACTGTGCTGTCAATGACTCTGCTGTTATCAAGTGTTTTTTCAACAGCTCCCAGAATAATTGTCCCCATAATTTTACCTGTCACTGAAGTGAGGCTGACAGGCCTGTTGTTTCCAAGGAATGCACTTAAAAATAGGCAGTGAGATATCTGAGCATCAAAGTCATGTTTTCAGTCACTGCATGGAGCAGGTGCAGTCTTCTCCAGCAGACTGTCAATGCAACTTCAGGAAACTGATTACTATCTATGCACATCTAGTGCCATAGGGCTGAAGCCGTAGGGGATAGCCATGTGAAATTAACATAGCAGGGCAAAGTGACCCATGGCAGCTCTGGAACAGAGGGCAGTGAGTTTCTGGGGCAGCCCAGCAAATCCCAACCCAAAAGACTGATCTTGTGTAATAGAAGGATGCTGCTGTATCAACATGTCCTGTATTGTGTCTCTGCATCCATCTCTCTAGTGGTACGACAGGAAGATATTTTTGTACCTGTTCCAGGCAGAGAAAGAGACACAGAAGACCTGCCTGTGCACGTCAATCTTGCCATTAGGAAGATATCTGAGTGTCATATCCCAGAGAACCCTGTCTTGCCATATATGTTTATGACCAATCAGTGCTGACAGGTTTTGTCTGTCCATCCAAGCCCTGGTCTGTCACAGCCTATCCCAGACTGTATCCCAGCTTTCAGCAGCCCTAGATGGATGCCATGTCAGATACTGGAGATGTTGCATGGTTGAGCTAGATATGATATTTGGCAGGTGAATTTACTCAGGAACAACTGAGTAGCTGGGAAAAAGGACGAGTTCTGGCATTAAGTGTCAAGCATGAGCAATGATTGCAAGATCAGGCCCTCAACAGGTGAAGGGAAGCCATGAGGAGACTGGAAAAACTAGGTGTAGTACAGTATAATTATTATAGCTAATAATTATAAACTTATAGCTGCACAGGAACTGCAAGCATTAATTCCTTCTTTTGCTTTAGAGGCTGTGTTTCTTCACTGCTCTGACCCTTGCTGTCCAGCCAGAGAGACTTTAAGACCCACATCTTCCCAGATGCCCCTTGGGAGATATTATTCTGCAGGGATCAGCAGGGGAGACCATTTCTCACAGCCCCTTGCCCTATTCTACATTCCACTAAGCTTCTTTGGTTAATTTTTTAAGACCTGCTGACATCACATTTTACCTCCTGTCAGCCTACAGCAAGATTGTGGCTGTGAACTTGTTCAGCAAGGTCACGAACCCAGTGCCCTTCCTCCCCAGTTAGCACATGCTATCCTTTAATTCCTGTTCTTGCACTGAGATGGGTCCCATATTTATATAATTTCTCTTCAGAATAATGTGCTTGTTCTGCCTGCTCCTCTGAGCAAAGATTTGTGCATGCAGGAGGGAAGGGCTGGAGCTCTGTTTCATGTGACTTCCACAGATGTAGTCCTAATGACAGCTCTTCAGCTATGCAAGAGCAGGAAAGAGACAACTTGTAAAAGAAACATTCTTCTTTAAAGATTTCAACTCTCTGAAGAAATATCTGAAATTCTTTAATGGTGTAATTTTACTATCTGTGTTTACCAAAACTTGGTTTCAGTTAGGGGATCCAGAGATATTTTCTAATGACTTCTCTAACTTTGAAAAGAAGAGTTCAGGGATAGCCATACAATTAACTGTGACTTACATGTGTTTGTATAGCAACAAAAACCTGCTATGGAAAAAGTTACATTTCTACCTGAAGGAGAGTGTTTGTATAGATGACTTATTCAAATGTGCATATAAATTGTTTTGACATGTTTTGCAGGGACGAATAGAGGTACATCATTATTGAAATAGCTCTGGGTACCACAAATCTATTCACATGCAATTGGATTACCTCATGTGTCTGAGACAAAAAAAAAAGGCTGACAAAAATGAGCCTTAAGTGATGGAACACTTCATCTCTCCACATTCAGTAGTGCTGAATTCACCATGCTGCACAAAAGAAAATCCCAGCTATCACAGGAAGAGGGGCAAGAGCAATGTGTATTAGCAGGAGTTGCTTTTCCAGCAAAGCCATGCCTTCCTCTGTCCAGGCCATTCCACAGCGCAGGAGCACAGGGGATTTTTCCCATTTAGGCCACAGTGTAAATCTCCTAAAAGCTGCTCTGCTTTGCACTGAAGTGGTTCCAGTGTGCAAGGCTGGTGTAGTTGACATGTCCCATCCACCACCACCACGACAGCTGTGGGGACCTTCAGTGTGTTGCAGGGGTTATCCCCTGTGGTTCAGGGGAGCACCCAATGGATGCTTGGAGGCTTGAAAACCTCAGCTCACGACTGTGAATTTTCACTGTGGTCAAGAGCACTTCTGACTACTATTTTTAGTTACCAGTGCTTATCCCTAACTTGCTGCTAACGGCTACTCTGATATTTTAATCTTCTTTTTTTGTATTTCATTTACTCTGCCTCTATAGACCTGGGAGCTGGCACAACTGGATGAGGAGCTGCCTCAGTCAGACTCAAGGTTCATCTCATCTCAGACTCCACCTTTAATCATGGCTAATACCAGGTTTTCAAGAGAGGCGATAGGAAAATTTTGCCTATGGGATATGTATTTGAGACAGGAGATCCTGCTCACTGGCAGTCAGGCTTGGAAGGCATGGTTTAAAAACATATTTGTCAGCAGTAGTTGCAGCCACTCTGGATAGTCTAATGTCCATATGCTACCAAATCTCTCTTTGAACTGTATTTCAGACTACATTTTCTCTCTGTCACTGACACAGGAGTCTGCAAGCATTGCCCTTACTGTTTTCTCCCTTTCTCCATTCCTGCATTTACCAGGACTGGTAGGAGCTGAATATGTACTGGGTTTTTCAGAGGACACCCAAAGCCAGCGAGTGTGTATGTGTGTGTCTGGTTAAGAAATTCAGCTCCAATTAAAAAAAAAAACCTAAATGCTATTCACATCGTTGTGGACTGTCAATGACTCACACTGCTCAGAGCAAAAGAAACAGAAGAACAGTCCTTGTTCCCTTCTGCTGCCAAGTCTGTACCTTTGTCCATGGGGAGAAGCCTACTTAACTGCTGACACCAGCTCTTAGTCGAGGCAGAGCACTGTGAACCCTTTGCTAGATGTGGAAAAACCCATTGAGATACCTTGTTCCTTGTTTGTGTTTGCACAGGAGGAAGGCTTGCTCTCCTTGTCTTCCCAGCCTTGCTTCTGAGGAGGGAGGAGAGAGGGAAAAGGAAGGCAGAGGAGATACAGGAAGCAATTACATGTGTTCAGCTGAAGCATATAATTTACTCATCTTCCAATTCAGTGCTACAGGCCTGTTGTGCAGTTTTCTCCCCCTTTCCATTAATTGAGGGCTAAAACCTGGACTTCTGTTTCAATGAGCAAATCACTGACTTGCTCGCGTGTGACAAGTGCCTGCCCTTCCCTGCTTTCTCTTTTCCCTGCCAGAACTGCTGCTGCAGCACATACCCCTGGGACATCTTGTTGGTGCTGCACCTGCTCAAGTGCCTGAGGACCATGCTGCACCTATTATTATTTCATAACTTGCAGTGAAAATTGTGAATTATCCCTCTGCAAGTGCATGTGTGGCGTGCCACACAGAAAATCAAATTGCTGAAAGAGTGCATGCTGCAAGTGGCACTGTGAGCCTGGGTATTCCTGCCCGAGTGGAAGGAAAGGCACCATCCTTTGCAGCCATAATTTGGAACAAAGCCACATATTTTGGCTTGATCTGTGTGTCTCAAGGCACTTTAAGCATCAGGTTCTGCTGGCAAAGTTAATTAATTTGGGCTTTGACTGACCCACTGGCCTCAAGAGTGGCATCAGTTGTGGTTAAGGCCTTCCATAGTGTATTGCAGCTAAGAAAAATAACTACAAATCTGGTGTGGTCCAGAACTCAAAGTGACTGTTGTGCAAGATTTCCCATGGCTGCACCTTTTCCTCACTGGGCTGCTCTCAGCTGCCCCATAGCTTCTTCCTGAAAGCAGGATAAGCACACAGGGAAGACACTGTCATCACTTTAGTCATAGGGTGCATTCAGATAGCATGGTAAATGTTTTAAGACTGGAAAGCTGGAGCATTTCAATACAGAGAGAGTGTGAGAAGTGGTTTCATGGGCTGCCAAGTGCGGTGTCACAGCTGTGGATGTACCTGCTGAAAGCTACTGGAGATGTCCTGTGAGCAGCCTGTGAGTGCCAGCAAATGCAGACACATGCAAGACACTCTCAGGTGCACAAAGACACAGCCCATCCATGGACACAGCCCATCCATGTCTGCCTGATGTGCCTTCCATAGCTGGCAGCACGGGAAGACAGAGGGATGGCTGTGCTTTGGAGCAAAGTCCAGAGACCAAGGTTTCCCTGCAGGAGCACCAGAGAGCACCATCTCCCAAAGAAAGTAAACTCCTCACTGCACAATGTGAAAAGGAATTTGGAAAAAGACCGTCCTGCACTCTGCAGTCTTCTGTGTCCTTACCAGGTGTTTTCACCAGGTGCTTGCACAAATGTCATTTCTCCCTCAGTCATGTAGGATGCCGTCCAACATCAGCCACCCTTCAAGCCCATTTCAGTGCTCTTTCACTGTCTTGCTTTGGTTTGACAGGTGCCATGGAAAGGCAAGCTGCTATAGTAATGGTAATGATAGTAGATATTAGCTTTGCATGGCAGGAATTTTAAAGTGAGCCACGATCTGAGGCAGTTAGCAATTGACTGTCAGCAGTGAAGTCACAAGAAGACATTAGGCTGGGAAAAGGCTAGAAATTACTTAGCAAAATTAGAGACCCACCTCTCCCCCATGCAGAGATGAAGAAAACAAACAGGACAGGTGTTGGTCGCATTGCCTGATGTGTGACCAGAAGGTGCTCAGTAACTTTGCTGATGTTGAGGCAGAGGAGCCTATGTAGACCAGGCTCATGCTTGGTGCAGTCACAAGACTGGATTAAATGTCTTTTTCTTTATAGGTAGGGACTTTACTGTATTTCAAACAATTACCATAGATAAGTGAAAAGCTAATAAGTGAGCTCAGGCTGCATTCTGCTTTGCAATAGCTGAGCTGTGGATAATTACAAGATTACCTGGGGGGGGAGCTGCTCCTTTACTCAGATGCATTTGAAAGCCAAAGCTTTGTGACACGGTATGATAACATTTTAGGGACACAGTTACCCTGCCTTGCTATCACCCATAGTTTGGTCATATGAGGCTGTTAGCTGGAAGAAGGGAGCACAGCAAGAACACCATCAAGTGTTACTCACAGCTAAGTTTCTGCCAGATCAGGTTTCTGAAGTATCTCTTATAAGGATGGCTATAAATAAAACAATAATTTATTCATACTGAAAGAACGCATGGCAAGATAATTAAAATCTTGGAGAGGGAGCCTGAGATCATGATAAAAGGGAAAAAAACCCTGGAAATATCCAAGAACGACTTCTCAAACAGTCAAATAAATCAGATGAAAGAGAATTTTGCCAGTTTCAGCAGTTATTAGCAGGCTGCACAGCACAGCAGCCCCTGAGGTTGGAAGAGCAGCTGGAGCAGCCTCTGGCCCGGTGGTCCTGCAGGGGCTTGGTGGCTCACAGTGGCCACCAGCATCACCAGCATCACCACTATCACCATCACCAGCATCACCAGTATCACCAGCATCACCACCAACACCATCACCAGCATCACCAGCATCACCAGCATCACCATCACCAGCATCACCATCACCAGCATCACCAGCATCACCACTATCACCAGCATCACCATCACCAGCATCACCAGCATCACCATCACCAGCATCACCAGCATCACCATCACCCTCACCATCATCACTACCAGCAGCCTGGCTCCAGGGGAGGGCACTCTTGCTCCACGCAATCCGAGCCGCCAGAGCATTAGTCTTTGCTTTAAACAGGCAGCTCAGCTGTGACAGGTAATTTGGCACATTTCTCCCTGAGATGTGCCAAGTGATTTGGCAGTTATTCCATGTACGCCTGAAAACAGGAGCACCTGCTGCTGGCCTGTGGGGAGGCCGGGCAGGAGGGGGATTTCATTAGCTGTGAATCACAGAGCCTGTAACAAATCTCACTCTGGGTGTGCCAGCCAGGTCCTGCAAAGAGACACCCGACTGCCCACAGAGGTACAGAGGCACTCACTCAAAATAACCTTTCCTCCCAGGTGCCAGCATCTTTCCAGCTGTCTTGGGTGTCTCCATCACCTGGTAGTGATGAGGAGTGTGATTGATCCGGTTTGTCAATCACACCACGACTGCACTTGCACGGCAGACGCAGGCGGACCTGATGCTCTGGTGTAGGGAAACTTGTGAAAACTCCACCTCCTCCTCCGGAGCATAATTTTCCTTTTTAGGGGCTCCTAAAGGGTCTCCTGAAGTTTGAGCTGGAGACAGAGAAAAATCACTGACAAAAACTTTATTAAAATATGTGTAGAGAGAATACAAAGGAATTTGCAAAGGACTTAATTGTGAGTGTACCAGACTTCTGCAATTAAACCAATTGATTGCCCCAAATTCATCTTAGGTAAGATTTTCAGACTAGGAGAAGAACTAGAGAGCTTTCAGGGGTTGAAATAAGTAATAATAATGTGAAACATGTAAAATGAAAATTATGCATTTAAATGTCTTTTTACATGCCCCTTTTCCCGGTGAAGTAATTTTTGGTTTAAAATACTAATTAAAAATAGACCTCAATGCAGACAACAGTCTAGTCTATGTGTGAATAAGCATTTTGGCAACTGTAATCACATATATTGGCAGAAAATTGTAGTGATGTCAGTCCAAATACTGTGCAGAATATGAATGCAATAGCAGTTGACAAAATTAGGCAGATTTTGCTTCTTTCTTCCTGTCTGAAAATCTACAGGGCAGACAGATGGCCAAAATTGGACTATGTTTTTAACTAACTGACCTTTAGCACTTCCCACTTTGAGTCATAATTTTGGTGCTGTATTAGTATCCTATTATCCTCACAAGTGGTCTGGAGAAACATTTGACTTTCTCATAATTGCTATCCAGTAAAGTCTAATGTCTTTATTTAATTATAAATATTTATTAAAAGCCAAACCAAAGCTAAGAATGAGCTGTACAGAGCACCAGGGAAAAGGCAAGCAGGGAGACCAAGAACTATGCTCATGTATGAGGTTACAGGATGGAGAGAGTCCCTGGGTGAAGCAGCCTCTGCAGGGGCCAGACCCTGCAGGACCAAGCTGGGGTGTTATTTATGCTCATGGTTCAGACAGGATCACTTCCAGCAGAATTCCTCGTATTTTCATGCCACATCTGTTCTTTATAAATTGCCTGCTCACCCAAAACGCCTTCTGAGAATATCTACAGAAGAAATTTTTAAAAATTAAGGTTTTCATCAAAGCGAGCAAGCATGCAAGATCAAATGAAGCATCTTTGCTCATTTAGAAGGCTTTCCTGCCCACTGCCAGTGTTGAAGTCCTGTTTCAGCAAAGACTCAGGATCATATTTGCATCTCAGCCGAGCACAATGATCACTTTGAATACTGGTGACAGAAGGGCTACAGTGGACATCTTTGTCTGCTCTGAGTGTCTCTTGGGGTGCCAGAGCTGGCCCCAGGGGTGCCTGACAGCCCTAGACACTGGGCATCTTTTGGGGATTGTCTGGATGAAGGATGGGCTGAGCAGGCAGTGCCTGTTTATTTTTCTCTGGTTGTTCCCCCTCTCTGTTCTCCTTTTTATCCAGACAGTATGGAATATCCAGACCTATAAATCTTAAAAATCTTATAGTGGCAAGCCAGGTGCAATTTCAGGCTGTAACAATTTAAACTAGTAAATATTATTTGTTAAAAACACTGAAACTCTTTTTAATAGTTTAAAAAGTTAAAAATTAGGGATTTGGTGCCGTCTATGTGGAAAGACATTTGTTTCATTAATTTTACCGGATTTAGAGTTTATGTAGTCCCAAGCCAGGCAAATGCCTTGAGCCAGTCACTGAAGAGATTAAGGGTGGCCCTGATCACAGGAGTTAGATCTTCAGTCTGTCCAGACAAACTCTTGGTGCAAAAGGGATTCTTGGAGGAGTACACCAAATTAAGTTCACTTTTAGTTCAATAATAGGCTTCTAAGAAGATGCCAGCTAGACATATCCAGTCATTCTTAGGATCACTGGTTTATTTAATGCAGCACATTAAAAGAAGTAGTCGGCAGGCAGAAAAAATTTCCCCTTGCTCTACTTTATTCGTATCACAGTTGGTGTTTTGAGGAGACAGAACTTATTTCCAAAGGCCAGAGCAACAAAACTTGAAACTCTTGCCCAGTTTTGTCTTGGACACAACCTGGCAATAACTCTTCATGCTCTGCTTCTCCCATAGGTTGGGTAGGTAAGCCAATGTAGGTACCCTGTACTTGTACTAGAGAGAATGTAGCAAGAAGAGGTAGAAGTGTGTCTTCCTGGTAGTTTGAAATGAGTATATATACATCAGTTACTAATATAATCTATAGCTCTTTGAATGTACTCCATACTTTTTTTTTAATGATTTAATTTCAGGATTTCATGATGACCAGAAATTGATACATTTGTGAGGAATCAGAATGGCAGAGCTTTAATATTTCCAATATTAATTTTTAAATAAGTGTTTTCACTCCACTTGGAAAACAGTGATTAAATGATAATTAGATCTTTTAATTATAACATCTGAACAGGACTTGAGATTTTGACCTTGAGACAGTCACAAGGACTGGGTCACCTGCACCATTTTACTAATTTCCTTTACGTCCTCTCTCAAGCAGAATTATACATTTTCTTACAATTTTTCTTCTTGATAAAATCTCTAGACTCATACCAAAATAGCTAGAGAATACTGCCTGCTGAAGTTGCATAACTATTTAAATTTCTTTTTCTCAGGATAAATTGTGAAAAGTGACATTGAATTAATCCATTCTTGAGAACATCATTAAACTATAATGAGGACAAAGTGGTACAAAATATATTCATTCTCACGAATTCTTCATGATTGTAACCAGAATAGCAAATGGCAGAACGTGTTACTTTTTACAATAAAAATGTAATAATGGCAGAAGACCATTCAAGTTGTAATTTGAATTGACTGTTGCAGAAAACTTATAAATCACAAGGCCTTATTTGAGCAACAGACTGTGTTTTTGTAGAAAACAAGTATGGTGTGAAAACTACTGTAGTGGTACTAGAAAGATACTGATCTGGTCATGTTGTTGTAGTGTAGTAGTTCCCTTTTTAGAGACAGGATGAATTAACAGATATTAAAGAAATATTGATCTGGTCCAATGTTTGGTGATTTAAACACTACAGTCTTGTTAAAGCTCAAACAATAGTATGTCTGAAGGGGAAAGAAAATATGTAAGGATGGATGCTAATAAAGAAAACACTCAGCCTGGGGAGTTGGTCCAGGGAAATGCTCAGTTTGTCTATCCATCCAGGAACTGTTTTCCTAGCTCCCTTGTGGAAGAAATGGTTGTGATCACTAACACCTTCCTTCCACTCTCATGGCATCCCCAGTCAGAGCAGCTCCTGGCAACAGCCTTCAAGGTATTTCAGCTCTCCTTCAGCACAGCACAGCTCCAGGCTCGTCTCTGCCTGATGGTGCAGCACCGTGTCAGACAGCTCTGCTTGTCCCTGTGTGCCTTGGGGCACCTCTGCAGGGACTAAAGCAGCACAGAAGGATGCTGCTGGGAGCTGCCTGGATTCCTCATGGGACAGCCCCTAAGGACACCTCTGCCTGGACTTAAACCATAATCGTGTTACCCTGACGCCTGTGTGCATGCATGCCACTTCCAGCCTCAGAGCTGATTTGCAATCATGACCATGACCCAACAGTCTGTGCCAAAGAATCTCTGCTTGGGACAGTAATTCACAGCTCTTAATTTCTGTTGTTATGTTTTATTGCAGGAGTGAGGAAAATATCACTGATGGGGAAGGGGCCACATAGAGACAGAAGGAACTGGCAGTTGCCCACTGATATTGGGAGAGAGGTCCTAGAATCATAATGAATATAGGAACAAATCCCCAAATGATCTACTTTCATGACAGTTTATTATCCAGCACAGTCTAAAACCCCCTCACTGAGGGGTGTGGGAGGGGGTTTAACAGAAATTAGTCCATGAAGAGAAAAGGACTTAAAATTGTTTTCAGTGTCTTGTTCTAAGAATTTGGAAGATAAGAAGCACTTCTCACCCTAAACCATGTAAGTGGAATTCATATATGTGTGCATGTATACATGTGGCTTACAACTAGAGTGGAAAGGTGATAACCACTTTATGCAAAGGTAACGATTCTCTTATCATTGCTAAGTGGAAAGAAAACCTGTCTGATGGTAAAAACCAAGTTAATCCGACTTTTAATGCTGTTTTGAGCAAAATCCTTATTGTTCAGCTACTTAAAATGAAGCAGGGAGCTCAGTTGATGAAGATGGCCTAATGATAAGAGAGTGACAAACTGGCTTTCGGCTACCCCTGCAGGGGTCCCATAGTGCCAGCCTGGTAATGATAATTTTTCAGAGAGCTGGCCACCTCTAGCATTTGGCTGTGCTGCAAGAATGCCGGTTGTAATTAAACAAGTTAAAAATACTTTTTCACAGCTCATTCAGGGTGACAAATACTTTCTATTTTGTAAACCTGTGAAAACTAAAGCAGCTCTTCTCCCTGAAATATTGTTCCAAAGTACTGGTTTCATTTTAATGAGTTGGAAGAATTTTGCACAATTTTCTTCAAACCCTTTCCACCAAAAAGGTTGCCCTTGTTGCCCACATTCTGCAGCAGGGACTCACTCTGCTGAGTCACTGCAGCCTGCTGACAGAGCCCACTCCTGCTCTCAGCTTTGCATCCAACTGAGCCAGTTGGTTCACAAAAACATCTTTACCGAATTAGCCATCTCTATTGACAGGTAGAGGACAACTCTATTGTGAAAATGGTGCTAGACTAGAAATGGCCAAATAAAACAAGAATAAAATAGGAATAAAACAGTTAAGTAATGGTAAAAAAGAGAAAGCTCACTCATCACAGGCTGTGAGTAAAGCCTCATTTCCCTAGTATGCATTTTGTCAGAGGAAATACAAGCAGCTGTAACCCCAGCTCAGCAGCAGGGTGGGCACACATGCAGTGAAGGAACCCTCACTCTGCCTTCAGTCACAAATGAGAAGTACATCTGGGATGCATGAAGATGGGACTTGCAATGGGCCACATCACTCTGCTGGCAAGGTGCCCCCAAGTTGACCAGGCAGAGAAAATCAGATATGACTGACCATGAAACCCTAACCTTGCTATTTCGTATGAAAATTGATTTCATGGCTCTCAAAACAGCTTTCTGAGTGCAGTGTTTCTTGAGTACCTCTTAAATACGTTTTTATGGCACTGATATGTAAGTAGCTGGGAGACAGGCATGACATTCTTGATAGATCTGTTGGACTCATACATTGTATGACAATATCATGACCATAAAAGCTGCTCTGTTTTTGTTCCACTATACACATGTGAATTGTTATTTTGTCCTCATTCTCTTCATTCACCAGTAAACTTTCTCAGTTAATGAAGTTCCTGTGTTCTCTGTACTGTAAGTTAATGAGATGGATTTGATGATGTGACTGCCTGTGATAGCACCAGGCTGGCCATGATGGCTGGTACTGCCGTCTTCCATCTAGTGTTCTGAAGTTACAGAAAAAATTCAGCATGCTTTATTACAGCCCATTGAGAAATTCAATTTTTCAATAACCCAAAGGAAAACAAAATAATTTGGTTTTCAGCTTTTTTTGTTTAGATTTTGTATTTTGTTTTGGTTTTGTGTATGCGTGTGTGTGTGTGTGAGAGAGAGAGAGACAGAGACAGAGAAAGAGAGAGAAAGCCAGAATTTATATTTAGTCTGTAAGCTGTGAACACAGGTTAACTTCAGAAATGAGGTTTGATACTTGGAAACGTAAGGAGCTCCTCCTCACCATTGCCCTCAGAAGTCATGGGGAGCATGAACAGATGCCATACAGCTGTACATTTGAGGAGACTCATTAAAGCTAACGGAAACTGATGGTGATGTATAAAGGTGAATACTGATGTAATCTGCTCACACAGTGATTCTACAGCCCCCTGCCCATGTTCCCAGTGACTGCAGACTAAACTGTAAAACAAGGTCTCAGGCCCTTCACATCTAGGGTGCAGAGCTGTGCTTTGTCAGCATGATTACAAAGTTCCCCAGTTTTCTGAGACTCATCACAACTGATTTTTAATCACCTGTGATACTGCATTTACAGTGCCAGTGTAGCTATGAGAGAATTAGTCTCATGCCCACGGTATTTGCTGGTGTAATTAATGCCTTGCTTTTAGTTGTTGAATCAAATTACTTAGTGCATTTCTTCATGTGTCACCCTATGACAGAGAAGCCCAGAAAGGTATGCCTGGATTCTTCACAAAGAAAGGTGATTCAAAGATAATTTGCTAAACAAAATTTTATTCTGTTTTGAAACTGTAAAGAAGCAGAGGGCCCAATAAGGATAGTGGGTTTGTGAACAGAAAACGGGTAAAAAGGAATTGATTTTGCCTCTTTTACTTCCAGAATGATTGGTCATCTTGGCTCTGATAAATAAAGAGACACTGTCTTTATTAATTAACACTGGTGTTAACATTAAAAGTGAAAATATTGGAAGGTAATAAAGGAGTTGGCAATTAGCCATCATGCAGGACAGAGAACAAAGGACAGGATCTGCTATCTTCTTGCTCTTGTCTCTCTATTTCATGCCAGTCTGGGCTCACTCCCCACAGCTCGCTTGTCCAGGCAAACACAAAGGTGAGCTTGAAACTGCCCCTGAGCAAAGCCTCCCACAAATGTCCTTGATTCTGCTGCCATCTCCCATGCAGGCTGAAAAGATCTGCCCTGCCACTTGCACTTGAGTGTGAGGCAGCCTCACTGCTGGCTTCAGAGCTGCTGCAGGGAATGGAAACCACAGGATGAGACAGGGAAGTGAAGGCAAAAGGAAAAGGAGTGTGGCACAGACAGAGCAGGACTGGATGCTAGTTTTATCATGGGAGACCCCTGGATATCTCTGTGTGTTCCTCCCTGAGCTAAAGAACAGGACTCCAGGGATTCCCATACAAGAAAAAAGGCAAGAAGCTGCCAGACAGCTGTCCTGTTGTGTGGGAGCTGCAGAGCATGCAGGAAGAGGTGGGAGGAAAGAGGTACGTAGTGCCCACGTCTGTTTTCAGGCTATGAATTGGGAAGCAGAGCACAAAGAGCTGGAAGATCAGCAGGGTGCTTTGTCAGAGAGCTGACTGCTGCAGCTGCATTAGCCAGCAGTGCCAGCTCATCTTGTTTAGACCCACGTCGATGCACAGTTGTGGTGAAGGAGCAATGTTCTCAGGACGTCCTGAGATAAAGATGACCCTCACGGAGCAAAAATCAGGATGTGAATAGGTTTGTTTCTCTTTACACCTTTGCACCCCTGCCATGTTTCTGGCCCGACCTGCCCATGCTGTCAAGACACAACAGCTTGACACCACAGCAAGGACCAGGAGAAGGCTCTTGATCCTCTCTGCCAGGTTTGGCCCTTTCTTCCTGCTGTGCCAGACTGGGTGTTTGGATGGCATTTACAGTATTTACAGGTCCTGTATGCCCCATGAAGAAGCTTGCTGGGCTGGTTAGCCCAGGCAGCTCACAGTGTGCTGCTGTCCCAAAGGTCCCAAAGCTCTTGTGCCAAAAGCTGGCAGGACATGCCAGCATGAAACTGGCCCTGCAATGACAGCCTCTGTCCTTGAGCACTGAAAACTGCAGGCTCCATCACATGGAGAATCATCCTGACCCTGCTCTTATACTGTTGAGATGAAGCAGAAACCCTGCCCTGAGAGACTCTAGTCCTTCAAGACAGCCTCTTAGGTAAATATCTTGCACCTAAGTAGTTAATTAATTTTAGAATGATCTGTTAAAGAGTATATAATATTTTCACATTACAGCTAAATATAATCTCCTGTAAAAACAAAGGTGTTTAAGCAAATAAAAACCTTGTAAAAATAGCACTTGGAAAAGTATATTTTTTAACTTCCAATGATGTTTATTTTTGAAGCCCTAAATGTAATTCATGTGTTGAATAAATACCCTTCCAATATTGTAATTATCTTCACATCACAGAGGGTAATTAGTTCTCTTCTGTTCTTTAGCAACATCAAAATTACAAAGTCCATCTCTTCAGACCCTGATGGCATTGCATCTCCCTGCAGGACAATGGGAGTGGAAAAGAAGAGAAATACATGTCACATCACGGTTCAGAGAAGCTTGTGTCATGCTGCCTGTTTCAATGTTGCAGCACACTGAGTTCAAAGCAAATGGTTTCATAACAAAGGGACATTTGTGATGAATTGTTGTCATAAGGTTTGCTAGGATTGGTGTGCTGTCAGTGGCAGTCATCCTACAAAACGCATTCCAATTCTAGTGCATGTAAGAGCTGTCTGTGAGTGGTTAAATGGTGGGTACATGAATAGATAAAAATGTTGTTGCTGATATAGAACATTTGGGTAGCAGTAAATAAAGCAATCCTTTTAATCTTTCTACTTCCTGAGTAAATAATATGAAAATCCATATGCACACTGAAACCTCTCCATGGCACTCTCAGCAGAAAATTCAGCACAGGGATGCAGAGCCCAACTCTGACTCACAAAGAAAAAGGCTGTGCAGAGGGTAAGGGCTGAATAGGAATAGGAGGGGAACAGGGAAATAGAGAGTTGTGTTTGGTAAAGCTGGGCACTGTCCTGGATGGTGAGGTTGTGCTGCCATTCTTCAGCCTCCAACATGAGTAGCAGATTGAAATGTGGCGTCTTGAAGCCCAGCCATGTGAAGGGTGTAGTTTCTGTGTTACTGAAACTGTAGAATAGGTTAATCAGTGGCCTGCATGATGCCAGAGAAACTCCCTCTCCCAGCAAATCTGCAGGTGACACTAAATGAGGAAGATGAACCTAGGCAGGGAAGAGCTGCACTTCAGTCTATAATCACCTTAAAGATAAGCTATCTGTGGGTGTGAATCCAGACAACAGAGGTTCAAGCCATCAGTAGCCCCCCACGAGGCTTAGCCATGAGAAGCAGAGGGTCTGTCTGCTGGGCAGGACAGCCAGAGGCACAGCACAGCTGGGCAGTGCCAGGCTATGCCACCACCCTGCTGAGGTGTGGAAGTGAAGGGCTGGCAGTGGAGTGCAGGTACAGGCACTTGCTCTGAGCAAGGCCAGATGCCCACTGAAGTGCATCAGATGGAGTAAGGCTTTTGATCAAGGGGTGCTTTCCTTCCCCTCTACTCAGTGATACTGCTCTCCCAGGATAGAGCCCAACTAAGGAGGGTTTGGAAATGGAGTCTAGGAGAAGACTACCAGGATAGATATGACTGCCAAGGAGAGGCTTGAGGAGCTGATGTTCAACCACAACAGATGGGGCAAAGGAGTGACCATCTACAACAACTCAAAGGAGGCGTAGAAATATGGCAGAGCCAAACTCTTCCTGAAAGATGACACAGAAATCAACAATGGCTGCAAGCTGTGCCTTGAGAAGTCAGAGTAGACATCAGGAACATTTCTTTGCTAGGTGGGGAGCTCAGCACAGAAGCAGGCTATTCAGAGAGGCTGGAAATCCTCCTTGGAGATTTTCAGGACTGGAAGGAGTCAAAGAAAATGGGTGGGTTAAAGGCAAAATTAAAGCAACTCTACTGGCAAAAAAAAGGTGTAAGAGTAAATTCTGAGTTACTTTTTAAAATTCAGCAGTGGAAAATAGCTGTACACAAAATTACTCTGCACAGCTGTGTAATTTCACAGCAGGGATGCTGAACTCTAAAAGAGGCATGTGCATGTTGAGGCCACATCCAGCAAGGTGGGGATCTGTCACAGGTCCCTCCACTGCGCAGATGTGAATTGCCCAGGTCCCTGAGTGACTCTGTTCCTCCTGCTCAGGGGAAAGGGTAAAAGGGTGCCTGAGGCAAGGAGGAAATAGCATCTTTAATGAGATTAGGGCTTGACTGCTGTAAGCCTTCTAATGAGGCACTGAGCATATGGTTCCCTCCTTCCATTGAAAAACAAGAAAGACTTGATCATTCAGCAGTGCTCCACACTTCTGCCTGTGCTGCAGCCTGAGCAGAGGCTTGATCGCTGTGGGGCACAGAGGTGGAGCAAACAAACCTTTGCCTGCTCCTCCTCGTGCCCTGCAGTAATCAAACCTCTGCCAAGGATTTAGCAAAGAAGCTGGGACCCACACCAGATCACACACAGCATATTAAGTCCCAGGTATATTTCCATCCTGCCAGGGACCCTCTACCAAGGTCTGAGAAAAACCACTGAGAGGTACCAGCAACCAAGGGAGGGCACTCCCTATGCCTCATTTCTGAAACTTCTTCATGTGTTCCACTGCAGAGTTTAAGGTGTGAAGAGCAAGCCTTGAGCACAAGGTTGTGTCATTTTGGTGTTTTTGCTGGGCAGATACCCCATCCTACTGAAGCAAAGGACTGAAGCAAGTGTTGCACCCTACCTGGGCCATGAGCAAGGAGCTCAGTTTCCATTTGACAAATACATTCATTCACTAGGTTGTTTTTTCTTAATTTTCTAACTGGGGCAGAAAATAATCCATTACAGTGTATTCTCCCATATGTAATTTCCAGCAGCTTTCCTCAGCATTCCACATTATGAAATCAATCTCTATTTAAGTTAGAGAGGGATATTTATTTCTTAATTTTTAATGATGTGTTTTGAGATTTGTTACAGCCTTCAGTGTTGTATTATTTATTTATTGTGCCTATATGGTGCCCTGCTACATGGTAATAGAGGAGCTACAGAAATTAGAGACCTAAGCAAAACCAAGTTCAATAATTTTGCTACATCTAAGACTAGATCCAAAATTAACAAAGGAGCAAAACTGCAATGCAAAAGCAATACAATAATGTTTTTGCTCCTAAGTTTTAAAGGACCCAGTGGAAGCAAGCTACAATACTCAGAAAGATCAATCATCACTGGAAGAAAAATTAGAACTGCATCTTAACATATATCCCAAGGCATTTCAGCAATAAGTAATCTGCTGTGGAGTTCTTAAAAGTTAATAATAAATTTGCACACAGCTTCAAATGAAACAAATATCAAGGTTTTCTTTTCATCCATTTCTTACATTCTCCCTGCAAAGATGTGTCTCTTTCAAAATACACACAAAAATCTTCAGCTCAGGGAGAAAGAAGATCAATTTATCTCAAAAATGCCTTCATTCACTAGGTGATATCTCAGCTCCATTCATTTGGTAGCAAAGTTCCCAAGAACTTCAGTAGACAACAGTTTACCTTAAGCAGCTGAATTAATTTATCACTGAAATCTGAAAGCATGAAAAGCAGGGGTTCTGGACCTTGTTTGCAAGTTGTGCTAACTTCTGGGGAGTCATGGCTCTACCTGCTCAGGAACAACAGCTACAGCATGCCTGCTTCCTCAGAGTCCAGCTGCAAGGAGCCCTATGGGCAGCCCAGGTCCACAGCCTGTGATTTCCATGGGAACTGGGCAGTGATCACACCCTTGAGTGCCCGGGGGTAGAAGAAAGCCAGACATAGTGTGTATTTACTCACAACGACCAAATTAATCCCCATCCTTTGTGGTGCACGGGATCTGGCATCAAGAGGAGGTGGAGCTGCCGGGAATCAGCAGTGCAATGACTTTCCCTTCAGGAAACCTTTACTGGACTAAACAAAACTGGTTCTGGTGGAGCCAGTTGAAATTTCTCCTGCTTTGATCACTCAGTTTACAAACTTCAGCACTTCTGACCACTGTCTGCAAAACTCCATGCCTCATTCACTTCCCTCAAGATTGCATTGAAGAAATTTTCGGCTGATGGGTCTTTGTCCTGGTTTGAAGGACAGGCATCTGCCGAGAAAGGCAGGAGCTTGTTTTTGAAATGGAGAATGTAAACCCCCTCCCTCCAAATTATTATAATTTTGAAATTAAGGGGCTCTCAGGCGAAGATATGGGAATTAAGAATAACAGAGTAAACAGTAGGAAAATTAAAATAGAACTACAGTATTACAAAGAACAATCCCAAAACACTGACAGAGTCAGAATACAACCTGACACCCTGTCAGTCAGGGTGTTGACAGCAGTCCCATTAAATGGTGGCTGCATCCTCCTGCAGTGGCAGATGTGGTTCAGCTGAAGAAGTGGTTCTGTAGAAGGTGCAGTTTTCCTCTGAAGGTCCAGGAATGATGTGGAAAGGTCCAGCCTTTTCTCTGGAATCCAGTGGAAAGAAGGTATCTTGCTTTCCAAAATCTCAGTTTTTTATCTAGGTAGGAAAGGCTTGGTTCCTCCTGCTGGGTTGAGCATCTCCCAATGGGATGATGTAATTTGATCAGTCATGTGGTGGGAATCAATGGGCCATTAACAGATGGTATCTTACTGGAGGGAGGATGGGTTGTGGAAAAGATAAAGATGATTGCCCCACCTGGTTTTAAAGATGGCCCATTAGCAGAGAGTATGTGCCATGGAGATAAGGAATCACTACCCCACCCGGCTTCAACAGGTGGTGATAGAATTTCTATCACATTTCTGACACATTTCTGGTCACATCCTGTATGCAACACAAGACACCAATTTCCATGTTGCTTCTTGCCCAGCTTCACAAGCACTCCTGTCCTGCAGAAATACACCCTTTTTCAGGGCTATTTTCCTGTGGCTGTGATGCCTATCACTGCCTCTGAGTGGTGTCCTAGCTGCCAGCCCAGTCTTTGATGAATGTCATATCACGGCACTGTGCCCTTCACCCCACTGCCAGGTGCCTGCCTGCTGGACTGCTCTAAGTTTTCACAGATGACAATTTGTATCCTGGCTAACAGGACATTTCGGGTGTTGGTTGAGCCAGCAGCAGAGGTGATCATGTTGAGCCTTTATCTGATTGCCTTTTGAGATGTTCTGCTTTCTCAGACACTAGAATGAAGATGTTCTGCTTTCTCAGACACTAGAATGAGAGTAGGACAAATTATTTGGTTTAATTTCTGCTTTGTGTAGCTAATAAAATGGTAAGGGCCTAGGCAGGAATTACAAACCCAGCAGTGAGAGACTCAGCAATCTCAAAGTCTACTTGAAATTGTTCCAGAGGGAAGAATGCCATCTTATTGCCCCCAGGGCTGGGTTTGAATCATGCCTAAGAAGAAATTCCAAGAAAGTAATCTTCAGATCATCAGTTTCTGTGGATGGCACCTCCTTCATGCGCTGTGTAATTGCCACTGGCCATGGCATCAGAGTCTGGTTTTGCCTCACACAGAATAAAAACTCTTCAGTTTTAATTGAGAATGGCATACAGACAAGGCAAAGCAATTCGAGTGAGCTTCCTAATTTGGTGATTCACTGACTGATCTCAGTCAGCCAAGGCTGGCTAGAGCCAGCCACAATTGGATCCGAAACCTTTTCAGCTCATCAGTGTCAGATCTGAGTCTTTGGTGGGGAGAACCTGAGCCTGGCTCCCTTCAGAGGCAGCCCTTACTGTGTCCAGACTAGCCAAGCTCCATGTGAGCAAGGTGCAGGGGATCTCCCACCAAGTCAGAGCAGCACTGCCATTTACGCTCTGACACATTAATTCGGGCTGGAAGCTGAGAGCCTGTTTTGTTTTGTGGTGAGAGCCTAGCAGCAGACACAGAGGGTGATGAGTGCTCCAGCACTCAGGAGCAGGGCTCTTTCTGCCTCCCCAGACAGTGCAGCTTGCCTTCTGACACTGCAGTCCTCTCAACAAATTCTGCCCCTGGATGAGGGGCTGCAGCACACCTAACCAGACACAGCTGCTTCCTTCTTGCAGGGGAGTGTGCCGGTGCTTCCTCTGCAGACCTGCCTTGCACCATGGCACAAGGCCAGGAGAAGTGTCCTGCAGGATCCAGGATCCATTCAGCCCTCCCTGCATTGTGTCTTCTGTGAGCCTGGCCGTGACCTGCCTGGCCAACCCCTGCCCCTGTGTGCACATTTCCACACGCTTCCCCAGAAGAGAGAGCTGTGGTGGAAGGGGCTCCGGAGGGTGCCTCTCTGCACAGCTCTTCTAGCAGCACTTTTAGGATCTTCCATCCTCTAATTTGCCCAACCCCACATGGGACCCACAGCCACTGTCCACTTCTGCCATCTCTTGTGACAACAAATTCCTACACCCACCTTGCAGAGAAATGTTTTCCTTCATTTGCTTTAAACTGATCTCTGTCTAGTGCTCCCTCTTTCTGGTTTTATGGGATTTGAGATGAATCACAACACTGAAAGTACCTTATTGCTGCCTACATGGTTTTGTAAAGTGCATTGCTTATTTCTATGACTGCGAACTAAACACCCAAAAACAATACCGGAGATTTCCGTTCCCTTTGCTGCTTAGGAGAGCTGGAAGTCACAGAACTCACTGCTCATTTAAGGGAGCAGCATGTTTTAGACCTGGCTTTTGGAGGCAAATGGTGTTTTCAGATGATTCATTTCTGTGTTTCACACAGGTCCTTTCCACAATTAACAGCTCTGTGTGAGGGAAAGGAGCTAGTTACTTCCTTGTCTTACATGCTTGCAAAAATACTGCCACGTATTTTTGCAGTAATTTGCATGTACACACCTGAAATTTTAGCTGAAATGCCTTTGAAGAATCATAGGTCAGTTTTGAAAACTACTTACGATTGCTTTAAGCTACATAAATACTTTACTTCTAGTGATGTCTTGCTGTGTTTTTGAATTAATAATTCAGACACTATTCTTATTAGTGCCCCACTGTCAGTTAGTCCTGAAAACTGTGGGGCACAACTTGCTGATAAGTACAAACATTTTGATGACAATATTCAGAAAGTCTTGCTATATATACAAAGGCTTCACGAATTATTCCATACTAGCACACTCTAAAGAAGAGTGGGAATCTTTATCAATCTGCCCCAGAAATCTGCATACCAGTTTCTCCCTCTGGAAACCAGACCAAATAAAACAGGCTGACTCTAAAGGGACTGCCTACATATAAATTGGCCCAAATTTGTAGGGTGCCTTGAGATAAAAGGTGTTATGAGGACTTTGGGAATGGAGCCAAAACATTTCTCCCTGACGTAGCCCTGAATGATTCTGTGCAGCTCTATCATAGGAATGATCTTTCTATTCTCTTAAATCTTCTGGCTGCGTGTGTTGCTCTATTTCATCTTAGTTGTTAGAAAACAACTAGCTCAAGAACTTGAATCAGCAATAAATCAACTTTTTTTAAACAAAAAAACATAGCACACCCAGTAGATGAACTGACCTTTAGCCCTGAACGTAAAACTGAGAAGTACATTACTGTTTGTTTAGTGACACACCAGGCAACTCTCTAATCCTTTGCATCCTCATGTGGTGCTCCTGGTGTTACTCTTGGCTACACTTTCACAACACCACAATGATTCAGACTCTGAATAACCTGCAGGTTTCTGCTCCTGGAGCATGTTAATAGGTTAAGCTCACAATTGCTAATTTTACAGTATTTCAAAAGATGATTTTATATTTGTGCATTATTTATTGCACAAGTCTAGCATGATATATTATTTACAGCAGTATTAAGAATATTTATTATTTATTATGTTCCTATACATATTATACATATATTGAAAATACGTATTATTTCAAGCAAGACTTTTAGCAGTGTTGTTTGTTGATTTCAGTGACTGGAGTTAATATTCTGCAGAGTAGACAGTACTGTCCTGTGGTCTGAGACTGCTGAAATCTAATTACCTTGGCCAAGAAATGCTATTCACTTTTGCCTGAACGATATTTTATATCTTGGGGATGGATTGTGGTCAGCTCTGTCCAGGTATAAATGACCATGAAGAGGTGTGCAAGGTATTTGTTCCTCTCATCTGTGTGGTGCTAGTCCCACACACCAAACTTCTTTTCCTCTGCCTGAGAAGCTGAGCAGACCCACAGACTGCTGCCACTGCTACAGACATCCAGTGAGTTGTGGATGCAGCTGTCCCCTTCATTTTCCTCTCTTTGAGGGAAACCAGAATCTTCCTAAGTAGAAAATTGCACAAGCCTCAGCTGATGCAGACACTGGCTGGTTAGGGAGGTAATTTCTTGAAATGACATTGGTATTGCAGCAAAAGCTCTAGCTTAGAGTTATTAGACCTTCACAAAGAGGCCTTGCTGAAATAAATTATTTTTGCTAGGGAATAGAACTTTACAACAAAGACATGTCGAGTCCTCTTTGGTTTAATCTCAGCAACTGACCTCTTGTCTTGGAAGAACAGAGCCTGAGTGGTCTGTCTCTGAGAAGAGCTACTCTTGGGCAAATCAGAAAAAAACGCTGAAGATTGAAAAGGGCGGGAAGCCACCTAGTAGCAGAAATAGGAACCCAGCTTGAATACAAGTTTCTGTGGAGACCACAGCCCATCCCTCCTCAGGAGTGCTGGCAAGCTTCTCCCTTGAAGCATGGGTAGAGGCTTCTCCTGAGGAGTGTTCAGCTTTGATTGGTTTTCAAGACCCACCTTCCATTCCCACCCTGTCAAACGCACTGCTAGTCCACCTCTACATACCTAGAATCATGTACAGTGGTCTGATGTGCATGTAGTTGGGCTTATTCAACAAGTACCTGTCCTGCAGCAGGCCTCTCTCCTTCCAGCTCCGCCACCTTGGACCTCATTTCTCCAGGCTGGCATGCTTTACTTGCATCATCTTCCATCACTTGTCATTGCAAGAGGATCTGGAGTTAACTCACACATTTTTCCCTAAGTAGTGTCTATTTGCCATGCACCCCCTACTTCTATTAGGTGATGAGGATATATAAATCTTAAAGAGAGTAGGTTAGGAGAGTCTTAATCTAATTAATGTTTAATGAGAACACTGTGTTAGGTGTGTTTGAGACATTGTCTGAGGCTTCAATGTCTTTCGTGGCCTAAACTATTTGGTTGTCACTATGTCAAACCTCTCTGTGTCATCCAGCTCTCTTTGTATCTGTGGGGTGTGTTATTTGTGTCCTGATTTTTCCAGTTACTCTGTCTTTTTATCTCTGGTCCCCCATATTCTCTTCAGCTGACTCTATGAGCCAAGGCCTCTCCATTGTGTCTTTGCTCTTCTGGTCTTCCAAGCTTGCCTCACTATACTCCCTCCTTTGGTGTTTCTGTCTGCACCAAAAACACTAAAACTGCCTCACTTCATCTCTGTTGATGAAACTGTTGTGCACACTCATTGATCTTCACACTTATTGTGACTCATTCCTACTAGCAGTAGTGGAAAAACGGCTGTTTATCTCAATTAAATTTTGATTGGCAATTAGCATCTACCTGTCACTATTATTCAGTTTTCTCCAGTGTCCCCTTCAGCTACTTTCTGTGCTATTTTTTCACCTGGTTTCCATGAGAACCATCTCAGTATATCTATCCTGCCAGACCTATATTTGGTTCCTGTCAGGAAAGAACAAATAGTTTATTCTCAGGCAACATTTGAGGCTTCAGCTGTTCCAGCAAGACTTAGAATATGGTGAGATGGTGAGAGTCACCTCATCAAAATGTATCCAGGACACTCCATGTGCTCCATACCCAGCTATACCATGATAGAGGGAAGTCTATCACATAGCACACTGTTGGCCTACGCCCAGCTTCAGGTGACAAAAGCTCTACAGATGTACCTCAAAACTCCAAGTGTAGCAAGGAACAAGAACAAAGAGGATGCTCTGGTATGCTTTCCCTTGAGAAAACAGCTAGCTTCCTTTCAATTCTCACCAAACAGCCTGTAGGATGGGCACCTGAACTTCAGATGTGGTCCCTTCCTTCTGTTCTGTTGATTTGCCTTCTGAGAGCTCCTTCTGGAAGTTCACTGAGCCATTCACTTGCAGTTTCACTGAGAGAATGAGAGGGAAGGGATGGGGCTGCTCTTCTCCAATGGGACATGTAGCTCCCTGGCAGCGAGAAGCAGAGGACCAAGCTTTGCAGAGGTGCCAGCTGAGTCAGCCAGGTGACTGGCAGCCCCTTAGGAGTCAGGGCAGGGCATAAACCCTCGTGAGTCGCAATAAAGCACAACACAGGGATCACTCAGTGCCCTCAAGGCAAAGAAACTGTAACAAATTAAAGATGATGCAATTTGTGTGAAAGACATTGCCGAATAATGCCATGCTACGTACAGCCTCTGAGAAAACTATACTAAAGGACTATTTACTTCTAAAAGCTGTCCCTCACAACCCAGTAAGAGTATTTTTTAAAGCCATTATTTGGGCTTGGCAAAAGTGAGAGCTCTTGAACAGTTCTGGTTCATTTTTTGTCAATGAGTGCATCAAATCTTGTCTGCTTACAACCTTATGACAGCACCGGTTATTATGTCTTTAAAACATGGTGGTTCAGATGGTTGAGTATGGAGGTGTATGGAGGTGCTGGTTTCAGTTCAGCACCTGCTCCAGCTTAGGGAGACAGTCCTTACACTGTGGAGAGTAATAAACATCTGGCAGCCAGTATGTAGTACTGCTCTATGCATGTTTGTAAGAACACATCCTAATTTCATTTTATATCTAGCCTGAATGGGAGTGCATGACACAAGGGCCAGTGGTGTTTGCACCAGCTAAATTGTCTCAGTGTAACCTTGTAAAAATTCAAAGTTCAAGATACATCCATGAAGACTTTGACATGCTTCGTGAGAGGCTCATGTAGCACACCTTGTAATTACTTATTCCACATATGAGAGCAGTGTGAAAAAAGAAGAGTCAGACTCCAGTTCATGAGGAAGACAGTGGATGCATCATCTTCAGCTGCCATGAACAGTAGATAAGACAAATATGAAGTACTAAGTAAGAAAAAACACTATGTATTGAAATTTTTTTAGCAAGTATTTCCATAAATTCCCAGCTCATTCACCATTTCTTACCCCACCTGGATCCAGGGAAAAGGTCTCTGAGATTAACTCTCAAAATCCTTTATGACAATAAGCAAAAAGATAGCCTGCGCTGTCTTTGCTCATCCTTCTTTCACTCACTCGCATGTGAGTCTCCTGGGAAGAGCAGAGGTGGAAGAATGAATAAAACAGGCAAAGGTACTGAGAGAACAGAAGAAGCTGACTGATAGCCAGGGCAGAGAGATTGGCAGTTCCCAGGTGCAGAGAGTTAAACAAATCTTTTGCATTTGCAGAGCGGGGAGGTCTAAGAGTGGATGGGAAATGAGGATGACTGAATCACTGCCTGGTGGAGTCTGACTTGTTTTGACTTGAAATTTCTTACTGCTTGATTGGACCACATGAAGGCAAGGTAAGTCCTAAAACTTGTCCACTCTCTCCGTTATCTTGCCTAAGAAGAGATACTATTTCTTTCTTGAAAAGTGTTCATATTCCATCTTTAGCACCATTGTTCCATCATTCCACCACTGTTTGCGTTATGCTCTTGGTGTTTTTTCAAATGCTGTCACCTAGCTGGCTGTCACTGCCTGAGGGGTCTCCTGAGCCTGAGATCCCCTCAAGAGGACATAAAGGGGTTTGAAATTCAGGTTTCCCCCTATGGCTGCCAAAGAAGATTGAGAAGGCTGCTCTCTGAGGTTTTCAAGGTTATTTATTGTTTCTTATCTAAGAAACTCTTTCTCTAGCTAACAGCGGTCTGTTCAGCTAGATGATTCAAGGCACACTGCCTGCCCTTGGGCAGGACTTATCTCTTATACTTTAAATTACGTACCTAATACTTACAATTAATTTCCGATACATGACAATTTTATTACACTGTCCAACTCTGTCCCAGTCCAATCCAAGGATGTCAGCTTGGCATTCAACATGGATGGCATGAAGAAGAAGAAAAAGGTATACCACTCCCAAAATCCTCTGTGTTAGCTATGAACCCCCCAATATAAACATTCCACCTTTCTACCTTCTAACAGTCTAATTCATACTCTACTTATTTTTGTGGTTTGTAATTCTTCCCTCAGTATTGGCAGATTTCTCCAGGGACTTAAGTCCAGCCCCCAGGACCCCTGGGTACCATGCCAGGGCCTCTGAGACCCCTGCTGGCCTGGGTTGAATTTCACCTGTAGTCTGAAGATAAGAAGATCTGTCTCCCACACGCAGCCCATTACTCTTCCTAAAAAAGCTCCAGATACAAGAATCTGGTGAAGCAGGCTTCTTAAATAACTTGGTACCGTGGACAAGAAACCATGACTCATAACTCAAACAGAGAGTATGACACTTGTGCAAACTTTAGGGCTTTTACTTCCAGATTGTTACATCACTGGATTTTCTTTGAATTTCATCTGTTCTTTGCTCAGTAACTTTCTGAAATACTTCATGAGATTTGTGCCAAATTTGTACACATTTGTGTATTTGTGCCTGACATTACCAGAGAGATGGAAATGCCCACACAATGAGGCAGGAAAAATCGGGGTGGTGACAAGACCCTACTGCTTCATGGAGCTCCTGCTGGTCATTAAGAAGGTCTTGTCAAATATATTCTAATCCCAAACAAAGCTTATTGCTATTTATGCTTGCTGTGATTCTGAAGCTAACATAGATGTATACACTGATGTCTGTCACTGACCTGATTGTGTTTGGTCCAGCTGAGTAGGCAAAAACCTCTGCCCTGGGAGGATGTTGCCATCACCTTCAGCAGAACTTCATCACAGTGAAATGGTCATCAAAAATATACTGCAAAGCCTGAGAACCTTGTTAAAAATCCTGAAATACCATTATGTCTGTCAAGTACAGTCAGGTCTGCTTAATCACAACTTATTTGCCAACATACAATTTATCAGCTAAACAAAAATAAGAAGAAAGTAAAATCTTGTTCGCATGTCCTATTAAACAAGTTTCTGCTTTGATTTGTGTGATGCTGAAACAATGTCAATAAAACAAGCATGATTTAATCAGCTCTGACTGTTCTGATCTGACAAGCACCTTCATTTGGAGGATGATTTCTTGGCTAACCATAGAATATTCATGGGCTCTACAGGACATTCAGCTCTCCCTCTATATTTGCCAAAGATTTCTGCTGGAATTATAGGTCTTGTTGCCTGACGTGTAGAAGAATAATATTAGCCATTCCAAATACATTTCAGAATAACAAATCAAAATGAAATTATGATATACATTCAAACATGTTTTTCCAAACTTTTGGAGACTGTTGTTTTTTCAACAATGGGAGGAAAATTCCCTCTCTCCAAGGGATGGCTGCTAGAAAGCTGTATGTGGGACACAGCTCTAAATAGTCATTTTGTGTAGGCCGCCTGCTCGATAACCAAAGGCGTTCGTGGTTCACAAATTTAAATTTTACACCTCTCTCTAAAACCAGAAAACCACATGAATGCCAGCGGTGCCAATCAGTATTTTTCTGCTACTCTGTTGCTTGCATGCATTTTATGACCTTACTTATCCCAGGCAGTCTGGGCTGCATACAATTTCAAATACCCTTTGAGTCAGCTTATTACACAAGAAATGCTAACTGGGGGGAAGGATAATCACTCCAGTTTACAGAAGTATTTGCAAATGTGGTGCACCGCTTTTTCCTGCATTTGGGAACTGTGTGGAAAAATTTGACCACTTCATATTTGACTCTTTTAGTGTAATTAAAATAAATTATTTTGACTTTTCCTGACTATTTCTAATCATTGAAAGATTCAGTGAATTCCAGAGTGGTTTGGGTTGGAAGGGATCTTAAAGATCATCTAATTCCATCTCCCTTATTATGAGCAGGGGTACCTTCCACTGGACGAGGTTTCTCAAAGATCCATCCAACATGGCCTTTAATACTTGGGGTGTCCATGCCTCTGGTCAACCTGTTCCAATGTGTCACCACTTCCACAGTAAAAATCCTTCCTAACATCTAACCTCAATGTGTCTTCTTTAGTATAAAGTCTTACCCCATGTCCTATCACTATCTGCCCACTCAAAAAGTCACTCTGCCCATGTTTTATAAGGCCTCTTCAAATACTGAAGCTGGCAGAGTCTCCATGGAGGCTTCTCTTCTTCGTGTAGAACAACCCCAACTTTTTCAGTGTGACTTCACAGGAGAGGTGGGAAGCTTTCTGATCATTTTTGTGGCATTCTCTGAACCTCCTCCAGCAGGTCCATGTCCTTCCCATGCTGGGGCCCCAGAGCTGGGTGCAGCACTGCAGGTGGGGTCTCAGCAGAGCAGAGCAGAGGGGCAGAATCCCCTCCCTGCCCTGCTGCCCACTCTGCTCTGGATGCACCCAGCACACGTTTGGCTC
>WBND01000313.1:532199-545554 GCA_013398595.1 Tychaedon coryphoeus | reverse complement strand
TTGTCACTTGAATATGGACACCTGAGCAAGCAGCCTCCTATTAACAAACCATGTGTCATGCTTGAATTTCTTAACAGTTACATAAGGTAAATTTACTAGGTCTTGATTTTCACTGCTTTTCTTCCACTGAAGACAATGGAAAAAAATCTTCCATTAATTTAATGGAAATGTGATTTGGCCCCTAGTGTCTTTACTTCTCTGTTTTTCCCACATTTTCCTGTTGAAAAACAGACAAATGATACATCCTGAAAAATAGCATCTTGACTAAGGCTGAAGAAAGATTTAAAAATTTATGGAGAGGACTATTACCTTTTTGTACATACGACCGTACACAGCCCTGAAAATTATAACTCCTATCATTTTAACACATCAAAGGAATTTTTAAAAAGGTGTTACTTTCCAATTTCCGTTCTTGTCAATAATTTAACAGTTTAAGAAGGTCCTGTAAAAGTAGTTTACATTGTCTCTGTTTTGCCACAGTGAAACAGTTCCCAGATTTGTTTGGGTGGTTTTTTACCTATCTTTGAGCAATGAAAAAGGGAATATATCCTTTGATTATACAAATTTACCATGGAATCAATCTTTGGAATTTATTGATGAAAATACCAAAATGCATTACTTAGGGCTTATTTAACAGAGGAAAAGGAAGGATCAGAGAACATCCCCCAGGAATGCACTCCCTCAATTTCTTTCCTGTTCCTCTGTGTCAGCATGGAGAGGCTGGAAGAGAAAAGAAAAATATCCTGTTTAGTCAGTGTTGTCTTGAGCTGACTCTGCATTTGCTGCTAAAGGTCATTTCAAACCAGGGTATTTGACCCAAAGAGGAATCTGATGGTAAAACTCCCTTTTTTCCATAAAGTAGATATGCCCAAGTAGCCAGCTGTTGTAGCCAGGCTGATGTTGGGGTTGGCTGCAAGCTGCAGCACTAACCAAATCCCTGCCTGGTCTCCACAGGGTTTTACCTAGCACTTGCTGTGTAAAATTACACTGTTTCTGGAAAAAATTCATGGTCTTTGCTGCTATCAGCCACTCTAAGGACTTAGAGATCACAGTTGCCTGTCTCAAGCACAGTTAAAGCCACAGGAGGACTTTGCCATCAGATAAGCACAGAATGGAGTGAAAGCCCATATTTAAGGAACAGGGTCCTTTTTTTTCTTCTCTGAAGCTCTCTCTCCTCTCTCTCTTTCTCTTTCTTGTATTCTTTGTTTTCCCCTCCACCCATCCTGCACTCCATAACTTCCATCTGCTCCCAAAGTAGCCATCCACCATTCAATTGAGGAGTTAGTACCTTTGCATGTGCGTGCTGGGTCATAGCCTAAGTCTGACACAAGTCCTCTCAGAAAGCTGACCGTGGAGTTTTGGAGCATTTCTTCTCTCTGTGCCCGCAGTCCATACACACTCAAACATATCTCACTAAAACTCAGGTTTTAGGCTCCCATTTTCATTGAACTTCCAGCTGCTTTCGCTGCATCAAATTGTCAATTTCACTACATGCTTTCACTCCTCAGCATCAGGTTGCAAGCTTTCTTGAGCCATGTTACCTGTAATTACCACCACTGTCAATGCATCAGTTGAAAATGTGGAAACCAGTGTGTTCAACCCAGACAGCCCAGTCCTGTGTTGCAGCGACTCAGGAAAAGCCTCTTTCCAACAGATTGGCTGCCTGAGGCTGAAGCAGAAATTATGTCTCTTCCCTCTCCTTATGTTCTTCCTATCCTCATTCACTGTTCAGATTGAAAAATCCTCTCTGTTTATCCTTATACTTCCAGATTTTCTCTGCCAGTGTGTGCAGGCTCCACTGTCCATCAGCCAGCCATGCAGGCTGTCAGGTGAGGGCACCTCTTTCCTCTGCAGCACCACTGCCCAGGCAATCCACCACTGATTCCTGCGTGGCTTGGACAGAGCAGCTCTGCAGTAAAGGGTTCACTGGAGGGTTTGTGGCATACCCATGGCTAGGGGAAGCAAGTGCTTGGGTGGCAATGCCAGGGTTTAGGATGATGGGTGGTATCACCCCACCCCTGCAGCCTCATGGCATGTAGCACCTTGTCCTGCACCACAAGCATGTGGTCACCTCCTGTGAGGAGCTAAGCAGAAATGCAGGAGCGATTGTGCACTGCATCCTAAATGAAATAAAACAGAGTGAGCAATAAAACTACACACAGGTGGGAGAGGCTCTCATTGGATGGCAAAAGACAGAGAGTGTGTAACCACTGTGCTACATTCTGAACATTAAAATAAAAGCAGCTTCTGACAATGACAGTTATATCATGTCCTGACTGGCAAAAGAAATCATACTAATTGTACACGGAAAGAAAGAAATGGGCCCACAAGAAAGAAATTAGAATACTTGGAAGTCTGTCTTTCCTGCATTTCACCAGTACAGATGAATATGCAGAACAACAGTTTTCATCCCATGCCAGACAGAGGGAAAATTATTTTGAGAGGTAAGTCAATACTGTTACTGAGGGTCAGTCTGGAATGTACCATGCTTCACCTGAAGAACATGTAAAAACTTCTGGAATAAATACAACAAAAACTTTAAAATTTCTAATAAAACTTTTAAAGCCATTTAAATATTAAGTTAATGGATACCATTTTCCTTTGAGTTGTGAAGGTTTGCATCAATGGCATTGCATAGATGTGGAGAAAAATCATTTGAGGGGGGAGGGTAGTTATCTTTTAATGGTATGGAAGCAAAATAAGTTAAATCACAAAATCATAGGAAAACAGGCTATATTGTAAATAAGTTGTGTCAGTTCCAAATTAAACCTAAAGGGAGTTTTTTCATCCATCCAGCAGGTGTCTCACCTAAACGATTGCTGTTCTTCATCACATCAGAAAAGCTCATGGCTTTTATCCATTTTGTTTATTAATCTCATATACATGCCTTAATTGTTGGCTTCATAATTCATAAATAATTGCTAATATGAACCTATTTTATACAACATTTAAAAATGTTCCAACTTGTAAAAGCTACACAAATCACTTCACACACTGCACAGAGAAAATAGAAGCTTAATGACTATAAAACCTCGAGGGAATCTATGCCGTAAAAAGTTCCTAAATTTGTTCTTGGATAGGGTAATCCAAAACAAACCCTAAATTGTGAGGGAACACCATTGCATTGACTATGAAATGGCAGGTATGCATTAGATCTTTCCATTACATGCAAGTAAAGCTTTGAAATGGCAGCCTAAAGGCTATTTACACGGTTAAAGAAATACAGTCTCAAATTTCTCCAGTCTAGTATCTGTAATTTAGTAGTAAAATCACAGAAATTTCTTTCTTGCGATAATGCTTTGAGAGTATAGAAAATAAGCATATTGTGGAAGGGCGAAGGCAGTAATTTGAAGATTAATAGTAAGTTGCTTGAATTACAAGTAAAAATTCCAGCTTCTTAGCAAACATTTAATTTCTGATAAAAAGTTCATTTATCATTTATATTTAATAGTATTTTTTCCTCTATGTATAAAATGTGAGAGAATTGTTCTGGATTTTAGGTCTTTGAATTTCCCCTGTATGCTCATATAAATTAGAAAATTTAAATTAACTCACCTGAAATGATATTTTTTAGAAATAAATATAGATTTAAATGTCACTGTAGTATGTAAATATAGATGAGTTATCATATAGGATATGTGTATACATTCTGACTGACTCCAAGTGACTAGAAACAGAGGTTACATCACACTATTCATGCAGTACAGCAATGATACAGCTCCAAGAAACACGCAAGAAATGCAGAAGAAATGAGGGCAAGATCATGTTGTGCTCACCTTTTTGCCTGCTGGGATTTCTGTGGTGCTGATAAGTTGTGAGAGCCAAGAGTGACCATTACAGAATGGAATTTGCAACAGCACAGCTGGTTAAGGGACATGTTTGAGATAACATATATACAAAATGCTTCTTACTCAGCTGTGCAGAGCGACATCAGAGCAGGAAATGCTGAGGGGCAATATGGGGTGTATGGGAACATCTAGAATCTGCAGCAAACTGGGCCAGAACTATTTTTTTTTTCCTTTCCTCTCATCTTCATGTCTCTGGTATAGGACATGAAGTAGTTCTGCATCTTATCCCAGCAAAACCCAAGAAAGGTTCAGGAAGGATTCCACTGAAATTAACTTTATCATACACACTTTGGTAGGAGTCATGTTAGACCTAAATGCAAAGAAGCAGGAAAATACATAGTGATGATTTCTCCTGTTTCTACAAAGCTTGAGGAACTCAGTACTTAGGGCTGAGCTGAGCACTCCCAATTCCCACTCCCACTTCAGAGCTGGGAGGAATCTCTCCTGAGTGGGTCTTCTCTCCTTGGACAATTACAGCCTGATCAAAACTCCAGTGTAAGGCCTCTGAAAAGGTGTTCAGGTCTGTTATTAAAAAGTGTAGTAAGTTCTATTCTTCATGTGTAGAAATGTGAAATGAAAATTACATTAATTTGGGTGAAAGCACCCACTGTACTGAAAACGTGGTGTAGGTTCCGATAAAGGAAGCAAAGCTAATGGAGAAAGCCTAAACCCATTACAAGAGGTGACCTTTTCCACATGGACTTCACACCACTGTTATGGGAGTGATATTTGTTCACTTGTTGCCATTCTTGGAACTCGTTCCAAGCATCTTTTGTATTCGTGCACCGAATACTGGTAAAAAAAAACCCCAAAACATAGTACTCTACTTAGTGTGTTTGAAGAATTCTAAGAAATATTTATTTCACACAGTTGACCTGTGTGAATATAAGAGCATGGGTCTGACTATGGTCTTTTGGATAAAAAAGTGTCAATGTTTTTATGTTTTTGAAAAAATATTTACTCTGGCTCTTTGTTAAATTTTATGCTAGTTAAGAGAAATATTACTCCAGAAGAGTAATGTGTGCTGCACCTGTTTAAGGCTGGCCACATTTTACCCAGGATAGCATACATAAAGGAAAACATGTATTTTATACTCGTAAGTGGCTCTCCACTTAGTCAGCAGACTAGTCTAACGCACTTGTCAACAATGTGATTTCAAAATCTGGATCAAGAGAGGCAGTAGGAACATACGTGAGAGTCAGAGGAGGCAAGAGGGACCACCTCCTTACTTACTGCATGCATTTAGAACACCAGAACACTTTCAAGGTGCCCTAATCTCTTGCTTCTAGGCTTGCCACATTTGTTGGGAGGAGCAATAGCTTTATTTTATTCAGCTGTGTAAAAGTAATGCCAACTCAAATAAATTAATGTAAAATAAACCGAACATTTTATTTCCTATTTACAAAAAACGGTGAGCGTGAGTCAACAAAAGGTGGTGCTGGGGAAATTAAATAAAATTACCCCTGGCTTGCATACTCCCAAGGTCAAAGGTCAGAGATCTTCCTATCTCCCTTAATTTAACTCTTTGGGATGCAGGGGATAATCCTCTTGTTGACAGCTCTTAGAGAACCTTAAAAGACTGGAAAAATGTGATTCACCATCTGCATTTTACTATTTTTGCTGTCTTTATCTCTAATTCAAAGTCTGTCTGTATGTTAGTGGCATGACACAAACAGCCAGGCAGAGTGTGCTCAGTCCACTTACTACTGGTTTTGGATTGAAGCTAGACATGGTGGTGGTCCATGGTTCAGTGCAATAGTAATTTTGGGGTGATTGAGTCACAGCAGAAGATAAATGGCAGATCTGGGGCAGCCCTGGGTCTGCCAGACTGTGTGGGTAACACAAACAGGACTGTTTTAACAAGGCAGACTTGTTCTCTCCAGGTCACCTGCACACTGGCACAGGGGGCAAGGCGAAGGGAAGAGCTGGTGAGCTTTGGGAAGCTGACACAGGGCTCCTGTACTGCCTGGACACCAGATTGTGCTAATCTGTCCCTCTAGGTGACAGCAACTAAGCAGTGATGCTGCTAAAAATCTCTATGTGAAGCCTGGAAGAGCTCAACCCCTGGTGCCATGTCCTACCAGCATTGTCACTGGCACTGCCTCTGTTTCCAGGGGCTCTCACATCACCCTCTGCCAGAAGGTAAGAGCTGATGCACAGGGACAACATCTGACCAGAAATATGGGACTCATGAACCTTGCTGGAACTGTTTATAGAAAACAATGAGGCAGACAAACAGCCCAAAATCTCTTCATGGCCCTTGTGTGGGATTCGCTGTTCCATAACTCCATAACAAACCATATCATGAAGCAAGTTGGATTTAATGATACGAACACTGTAATGAGGTCCAAAATCCATAAAATTACAATCTCATCTCAGTGAGATGGTGGGCTACGTTTTGCATTTTATTTAGTACAGTGCAAGTCCTTAATTCATGGCGAGTTTTATGTCACACCTCTTCCTGTGGCTGTTGAAGATAAGGAAAATGTAAGAGTAAAACTTCCCTGTTTAAGGTACCCTGTAACCAAAGGAAAGAAGTTTTGGGCCAAAAGCCAGAATTTCTAAGAGTATCTCTTCCAAAGAATGTTGCTAATATTGCCACAAAGCACCATGGTCATTCCTGAGCTAGGCTTTTCGTTCTTCTGCCAGGGAAGAGAACTCCAGTCTCCAAAGTGATGTATATCAGTTCCCTCTGCATACCAAATTGAAATTCCCAATTACACAATCTGCAACTATAAATCTAATCACCAGGCTGAGAATAACCAAGGTATCCTGACACCCAGCACCATTCTTGGCTTCCCTACAGCTGATAACCTCTAGGATGCAGCATATGTTCTGTGTGTCTCTCAGGACTGCTCTGTGTGCAGCATAAACACCTAGGTGCTCCTCCATGTCATATCTGAGGTGTTCTGGAAGCTCTGAGACCATCACTCTCATTGGGTGGGCCTTGGAAATTAAGCTATTGCTATTTTTCTCCAGAGGAACAGTCCCTAGCTTGAAGTGAAATCTAATCATGTCTGCATTTTAAGCTAAGAACTTCATTCAGCTGGGCTGTTACACCAGCATTCTGCACTCAAACCTCTGCATCCTGTCACATCTGTGCAGCCAGACAGCACTCGCTGGATATCACCTACTTCCTCTACAGCTTCTGAAGATAAGAGATGCTAAGCCAAGAGCAGTGCCAAGCCCTTCTGCTGGGGGCAGAGAAGTTCATGTCTCACTCTTGTCTATTTGGCACAAACATCTCCTTAAAGTTGAAGATAAAATTTAGAGCAGTTGCAATTGTAGTGCAAAGTTTCACAAATAAACAAATTAGCTTCTTGAGTCATTGCATCAGACACAAAAATATGAGCTGCAGGAAGATTAGCAGACCTGTGTTCAGATCAGGAAACTTAGCAGGCAGCTGCTTGTTTGATCCTGAGCACCAATAACGTGCTAACAGAGGGTCCTGAAAATATCTCCAAATCCTCAGTGACAGAGCAGTCCAGTTTAAGGAGAGTGTACCCTCAGATTTGACAAGGAATTCCTTTGCTTTCACAGACCTAAAATAAACACAATTTTACAATGTAGACCTAAGTCTAACTTTAATGATAATTTTGTGCATTAATTCCCTTCATGTGCAGTCCTCGTCATTAGTATCTTCTACTGGTAAACAAAGAATGTATTAGAAGAGAACCTTGCCGGCTGAAAAAAGTGTTTGGCTTCTCTTGGTGTTGACAAGCAGTTTTATTTGTAATTTTCAAGGACATTTGAACAAAAAAGGAGTAGAACTCCACAAGTTAAATTTAGTTTTATAGTCAGTGTCCCTGCTTGCAGTCTAATACTGCACTTTTTAGTTTCAGTGTCTGTAATTAAAAATTGCAGGGAAAATGCACAGAATATTCCTAGCTTTCATTGATGAGTTCTGAACACTGATCAGTTAAAGGTTCACAGAACTGGTTTCTCTGTGCTTTGTTTTGCCTAATGCCAGATTTTGTCTGAAAACTTTTTTTAGCTCAGCACACACATTGGTGTTTATAACAGCTACACTGGTATGGGAAAGATAATAGGTAGTGTTTCAGAATTCTGTGTCTTTACCTGAGGATTCAGTGTTGCTTCAGGGTTAATTTTGTTGTGTCTAGTGAAAACAGAAGAGCTCAGAGTGGGCATGTGAATGAGATAGAGTTGAGTGTTGAGAGCTGGGTACAGGGAGGCTGAAGGTGGGTGGTGCTGGAGGTGAACAGACAAAGAAGCAGACATTGCCAGTAGAGGCTTTTTAGCACACATTGACCAATTACCAGCTATTAGACACATGCTGGAGTGTGCCACATTTGTCTCTTGGTAGGAACAACTTCTGTTACTCTTGGACAAACAACTTTTGTAGCTGTCCTGACTGTAAGATGTCCCAGATGGATGGGGTAACAGGAGAGATTTAGGTTGGGCTGCACAGGCAGACTTTAACTGGTCCTGGAACAAGGTGCAAGAGCAGGTATATGGAGCACATTTAATTCTCCCCTCCTTGGGTAACTCAATCATCATGCTGCTAGAAGAGGGCCCTGCTGTGCTAGATTGCATCTGGCACCCCCACGTCCTAAGGTTTAACCAGGTGACTGTGGAAGTGGTGAAAGAAGCCTCCAGCTGCCTGACTCATGAAATACTGCATATGGTGCCCTCCTGATGAACTGGCTGAGCACCTCTGATGAATAGCAAACAAAGAAACCAAAGGTGATCGGACACTGGACCTGAGAGAAAGGAGCTTGGTTTGCATGTTTAATCAATTATCTCCCTATGTCATTGCACTGGCAGTAAGCTGTGTAAGAGAAATCCTGTCAGGGTCCTGAGATTGTCTGCTGAGGCAAAGGGTTCACATGTGAAAAGCTTCAGCAACTGAGACGAGTGTTAAACTCCATACTCAAAGGCAAACTGCCCAGAGGACAGGACGCTTGTCTGGCCCTGACACAAAGCCCACACTGCCTCACTGGGGGTTCTGCATGGAGCTGTAGGCCATGGATATGCACACATCCACATGCACACATATATGAAACACAGTTAGTGGAAGGTAACAGCAAAGACTAATGAGCTTTCCACATCTTCTCTTAAAAGCGCTTGCATTTTTCTAAAGAAATTCCCATTTCTTTTTTTTTTGAAAAAATTTCCAAAGATTTCTTGTGTCAAGCTCTAGGTATACATGTAAGTTCAAGCTAATGATATCTGCCAGCTGTGTAGTTGCAATATCTACAGAGGAACATTGAAGATCTGTGTTAGTTTGGGATTCACAAAAAGCAATTTGTTATGCATAATGGTGATGTTGGCAGTGCATGCCAAATGGTTAAGTCTAATGTAGCATACAGTTTCATTAAGGCACAACAAAATTAATCTATCCCTTCCCACCAGGAGGTTTAAACAAAAGCAATGGGGAAGGAGATGCATGGAAAAAACAGCAGTTCATTAATGAAATGAAGACATGTAAAGTAATTAGGCTTATAACAATAGATTAGAGGACTAAATTAACCTTTTTATTTTCTGTCCAACATGCACAAGTCAGAACCCTAGCATTGGGTGTTATGTAAATGAAGCTTTAAGTGTCTTCCAATTTTCTTCCAGGGAGGAGAGGCACAGGAAGATCGAAATGAAGCCGCTAGTTCCTTTGAATAATGTTATTCTGGTTTGCAGAAACTGCCCATGGTGACTATTTGCATTCAAAGCCACACTTTGGATCTCCAGTGGGAAATTGCAAATGAATGAGTTAAAGAATAAAAGAGAAACAGTTGCCACTAAACTGGTATACAATAATTTGTGTAATTAATAATATTGAAACTAAGGGACCAACCTAAATTAATGGAGGTGTAGAGTTTTCTCTTGCTTTATTAGATATGCCAGTAAGAAGGCACAATTTTTTTCCTATGTAAGTCCTGTTACCCCAGTAACACAGGTATATATTTTAAACCACTCTGTGCCTTAACAGATGCTGCTTACTTTAAGATGAAAAGGAAGCACAAATATTAGAAAATATACTACATTCATTCAGGATAAGAAAAGAACCCAGATGCACAGACCTTTGAATAAATCAAGTAATCAAGAAATTTCCTGGCCTTCTGTACATGGGGCAGGATCAGGCTCTGGGGCAGCATCTCTAGTCTCTGGGGCAGGGGCAGGCTGTGGGGGCAGCATCTCTATTTCCTGGGGGAGGTATCAGGGTTGTTATCCAAGCCAATAGTCCCTTGTCTGTGAATGATAAACAGAAGAGGCATAACAGCAACACCAGCCACTGTATGATATCATTAGCATTTAAAGCAGATCTGAACTCCTTGAAAACTGGTGGAGTAGACCCAAAAAACTGGTGGAAAGGTTGGGAGAAAATTTGCCCTGGTGTCATTTCCTCACAGTAGATGCCATTATTAAAGTAACCCCAAAAACATACAGTTAGTGTGTGATAGCCCTGAATCCATATACCCGCCTTCCAAAGGAAGTTAAAAACCCACAAATTCCTTACCTTATTAACCCATAAAGCAAACTGGATAATAGACACAGTAGCCTTAGTTACAGGGCCCATGTTTAGATAAGGGCCTGCAAATGGGAGAAATATAGCCACGAGCACATGCCACCCAAACCAGGGTAAGCTGCACCATGTGATGCCAGCTAATGAGGTTTCTATATCCAGCACACAAAAATTAGGTTATTCAAGAATTGTTATTCATTTTATCTCTTGATGTCCTTGAGTCCCACATTGGGTGCCAAAATCTGTCCTGGTTTTAAGGACAGTTATCTGCCAATAAAGGCAGGAGCTTCTCTTTGAAATAGAGAATGTAAACTCCCTCCCTCCAAATTATTATAATTTTGAAATTAAGGAGATCTCAGGCAAAGATGTGGCAATTAGGAATAACAGTTCTTTACTAGGAAAATTAAAATAGAAATAGAGTATTACCAAGAACAATCCCCAAAACACTGACAGAGTCAGAATACAACCTGACACCTGTCAGTCAGGGTGTTGGTAGCAGTCCCACTAAATGGTGGCTACAGTCCCCCTGCAGTGGCAGGTGTGGTCCAGCTGAAGCAGTGCTCCTGTAGAAGGGTGCAGTTTTCCTCTGAAGGTCCAGAGATGATGTGGAAAGGTCCAGCCTTTTCCTCTGGAATCCAGTGGGAAAAAAAGTAACTTGCTGTCCAAAGTCTCAGTTTTTTATCTAGGTAGGAAAGGCTTGGTTCCTCCTGCTGGGTTGAGCATCTCCCAATGGGATGATGTAATTTGATCAGTCATGTGGTGGGAATCAATGGGCCATTAACAGATGATATTTTCTGGAGGGAGGGTGGGTTGTGGAAAAGATAAAGATGATTGCCCCATCTTGTCTTAAAGATGGCCCATTAGCAGATAATGTGTGCCACGGAGATAAGGAATCACCACCCCACCCGGTTTTAACAGATGGTGATAGAATACACATTTCTGGTCACATCAACCCAACATAACTTTAATTTTTTAAATTTAGCTGAACACAACAGGAACTTTCCCTCTATTTTCTGCTTACAGCTCTCACCTCAGATCTAGAGGAAAGGAACTCTAAGCACCCAGCAGTGCTTAGGGGATGAGGTGAATTTAGGGCAAAGGGGAGTTTTGGGAGAATATCTACAATGACTGCAACCCTGAGGAGCACTCCCACCCCTAAGGCTCACCCCAACCCCACCTATGTGGATCAGGAGTGTAGTCTGCCTATAGCATTGCCTGGATGTGAGCAGTGAGTCATGGATGTCACATGCTAGCTAGCCTTTTGTCTCACTGAGTACCCAAAGCTGGAGCACTGGCATGTTTTGAAACTCATGTGAGAATCCACGGGACCATCAAGTGTATAACAGAACATCAAAAGCATCAATGCGTACTCTGAGAACCTGACACTACCCTTTCCAAAATTACTCTGCCAGCATCTAGAGTGGGAGATGAAGTTGGCACACAGCAGGAACATCACGAGGTAGTCTTGCAGGCACCATGAATCTATGACCCCAGGGGAAATGTATCATACCGAACTCGCCAGCAAGTCCGTATCCCAAAACAGAACCAGGATTCATAAGGCCTCAGGCAAGCAGCTGCAGCAGCAGAACAGGTGACTGCATCCAGCATCCCACCACAGCAAAGCTGATGCAGTGAGGCACAGCATACCTGAGGTAGACAGAGCCAGTAAGCACCCAAAATGAAGCTGGTAAGTACCTAAAATTTTAAGTATTACTGTTAGTGGTAGCTGAAGAAGGAAGGTGTGGGGAGCTATTTAAGCAGCTTTGATCTGAGCTAGCTGAAGCTCATTATCTTGTGCAGGAGACCCTGGTGCTCTGTTTGGATCATGCCTATTTCCAATGCTCAACCTGTTGGTCCAAGGAGTTTCTGCACAGGAAAACGGCACAAAGATGGGGAAAAGCAATGGTCTTGGTCCAGACTGTGGTAAGCTGAAATCTTCCCTTTGAATTGTTTGTTTCAATCCAGGATTTCCTTTCTATTTTCTATGACCACAAACATTTTTGGGCACTGATTGTCCTCAATCTAGCGTCCTTGTACCTTCACTGATTTCAAGGGAAACATGTAACTTTAAGTGCCTAGATTCTGATGTCTGAGGTAGGAGACAAGGACATAAGGATTTTGCTATGGCAATGATACCTTGGAAGGCAGTGACACACCTCTTCTGAGTGCAGTACAACAGGTTTTGTCAACATTTAATACATCTCACTAAGTGAAAGTGGTGCACCTCTCTCTGTGTCCTGCCATCCTCTTATCAAGCTGCCTAAATGAGGAATACCCATACAGTTGATGAATTGGCTTTGGTGATATTGCTTCAGAGCTAACTGACAAGATTTAAAATTAATGAACTCCAACGTAATTCCTTAGGTACTCACTTTGTTCATTGCAATTGACTAAGCAGGTATTTTAAAGATAAATGTGAAAACAATACTTTTATTTAATATTTCTTGAGTGATGGTGGCATGTCACTAAACTAGATCTGTGCCCTCTGCATAACTAATTAATCTAATGGGCACTCCAAAGCTGGTGACTGGAAAATTCAAGAATCTAGAGGTAAATATTGCCAGAAGTTCTCTTCATCTAGACAACTATCTATTTGACCATTCTTCATTTTTAAGGTACAACTCATCCTAACCTCCTAATTGCAAGGCAATTGCAATGTGAGTGATATATTGTAGATAACAGTGACACTTTGGTAAAGATACCCTATTTTAGAAGAAAATAATGGTCTTATGGAGATGACCTAAGGACTCCTGAGGTAATAGAAGCCTACAGGTGAACACTGGTGAAAAATCTCAGAAAGACTAAAGAGCATTCCACTAAAAAGGCTACATAGATGACAGCACAGCTGAAGTGCCTCTTCACCAATGGATACAGACGGACAACAAACAGGTGGAGCTGGAAGCCACTGTGCTGCTAAAAGGCTGTGAACTAGTTGCCTTTACTGAGAGCTGGTGGGATGAATCCCATGATGAGTGTGGCTATCGATGGCTACAGGCTGTTCAGAAGGGACAGGCAGGGCTCTCTGTGGG
>WBND01000313.1:504944-519476 GCA_013398595.1 Tychaedon coryphoeus | reverse complement strand
GAAGGGGCAGCTCCTCGCTCACCGGTTAGTCTCTGGTGGTCAGCAGTCCCTCCCAGGTAACAGGGCAGATGCAGGACAGCTGATTGCACCGGGGTCCCAGCTCTCCTGGCTCCTCCACGTGCGACCAGACGGGGGATCCCTCCTGCACTGAATCCGCCGGAAACACGAGTGCCTCCCCCACCCCGGAAGCACGCATGCCCCTCGGGAAGCTCCACTCCACCCTACCCACCCGCATTACAATGGGAAAAATTCTCCAAACTCACACAGTAAAAAGAAACAAAAACTCAATCCCCAACATCAGGTCCTCTTCACATGCCAGTGCACTGAGACTGCTTATGGAGCTGCTGTTTACTGTCAAAGTGCTGGTGCATCCCTTTGCATTTTTAGGTTCTGCTCTAAACAGGTAACTGTGAAGAGAACACATCTCAGTAGATGTGGAGGTAGAGGCAGGCAGAACAAAACTTGGGTTTGACCTGGAAGTCTCATTTACCACAAAAGCTGGGCAAGGTAGCAATGCTGAGGGGGCTGGTGGAACAAGTCAAAGGTTTGTCTTCTGGAGCAGGTGTTCACTTCAGCTTGTGTATTTAGGAGCTGCTCCTGCACAGGACTCAAGTCCTGGCTGGGCTGCCTTTTGCACCTGTCAGTGTGCCTGCTCTTAACTCCTTGCTCCTTACCCCCAGAAAACCAAGCTCCAGCTGTGAAATTCGACCAGGAGCTTAAAGGTGTGGACAGGTTTCTTAAGACACCAACATCTGAGGGCGAAATGATCTGTCAGTGAATGAACAGCCAGCTATTTATGTCTCATCCAGGGAAAGGACTGCTACAGGATACATTGGTGCCTGCAGCGATATCAATTCACGTCCGTTCAAATTCCTCCCTGGGCCTTCAGCCACACCAGGGCCCTTGGAAGCAGTGGCTTCCCAGGTGTGCACCCACAGTCTCTGATGGGACCTGGGGCACCCCTACTCCTCATGCACTTCCAGCTTTCTAATGGGCACCCTTTTCTCTGGCTGTTGAGTGTCTGGAGTGGCTTTGGACTGTTGATTCATGTTGAAAAATGTCTGCAAATATTTGAAATTAATTATCAAGTTGTTGGAATGAATGAGTTTTTCCCAGGTGGATATTTAGTGTGTGTTTTTGTGTATGTATTCTTGTCTGGAGTCTCCTTGAAGTAAATTGTGCTGATGTGGCCTTGGACGTAGAGTTTCAAAGCATGTGTCAAATTTTCTCACTATGTTCCCGGTATGAGAGCACATTTTCAAGTGAGGAGTTCATCTGCATGCAGAAACCTGTGTGCAAAATCTGGATTGAATTCTAGACATAGTATATGTTCTGGTGTTTCTTGAAAATTTTCTGTCCAATGGCTTCTGATTTCTTTGAACCACTTATTACATATAGAAATGTATGTATGTATGACGTATGTAGACATATGTATGTCTAAAAGAGTAATGATCTGAAGGTTTTGCTTCATTGATTATGTAATGATTCATTTACCCAGAATTGGAATAAGTGCACTGATACACAACACCCCACACACATACATATTACCAAGGTAGAAAGACAAAAGGAGCCCCACCCCTGCAATCCCACCTAGAGACATCTCCCTTGTTGTAGTCATCTTCTTCCATCAAGCCTTTTCCCACCATTTCTTGGAATGAGTAACTTGCAACATTATAAGTTTCACATTCCCAGGGTTGCAGTCTTTATTTCTGAGTGTGAAGAAACAAGTCATTGCAAAAGCATAGTCTCATTGATCAGTTGTGAGACCAGAAGTTGTGTATGCTTTTGGACAGAGATGTGGACCTGGTACTACCAGGGCCCTCTGAGTACCCTGTCTGGTGCTGATTGTAACCACCAGAGGGATATTAGCCATTTATACCTTCTTTGGAAGTATCAGATCTGCTAGGAAGCTCAGCTTTTATCTCTACAATATTTAGATATTCAGTAATTGCTCAGCATCAAGAGCCTGACCAAGCCCACCCACTGCCAACCTAAACCCTAGCACATCAAGTGCAACACAAATATCTCTGTCCCCTGTCTCAACCAGGTGGCACTGGAGCCTTTCAAGATTCAAGTCTCTCTATTCACCCCTTCCAATTAAATATGTAATAGATAATAGCTAACAATTATTCTGACACAATGTTTCAAAGTCTTATAACCCATGTATTAACTAAAATAATTAACTTCTGCATTGCAATAACTCTCTGCTCATCTCCAAACCTTTCTGTTTTCAGCTGCTTCAAGCAAGAAGGATTGAAGCTTGTGTAACACCTTTCCTTGACAAAACACTTCATTCTACACCCCATCACTATGTGACTTCTGAATAGGGAGAACAGCTCAGCTACTGTTGGTTCTTTGTGCCCATTTTAGGAGACAGCCTCACACAATAGGAACTCTTTCTTTGTATTCTGTTTTTCAGGGGTTGTTTTGGAATGTCTTTTCAGGCTTTTGTTTACCAGAATGGCAATATGGGACAACTTGTCCTTTCTGCACAATGTCCTATAATGGAAGCAGTGAATAGTCATGGTAAAAAAGCCTAAGTTTACTATTTTGGTGCCATTTTCCACCAAATCACATGAAAGATAACAGGACCATCTTGTCTAAACAAAGCTTGCATGCTTGAAAGTTGTTCAACAAACACAGGAAGCCTTTTTCAGACAACAAAATGTCAAGATTTCTACATCTGGTAATGATAGCTGTGATATGCATGGTCACATTTTTGGTTGTATTGCCTTTTGTGTTGGAAGCAATCATCTGTGACGTGACTACATGATTTGGCATTATTCAAGAATACAAACACATCTACATTGATTCATGATGTTACACCATGAGCCTGGTCTCATTTCACAGAATCATGCATTGGTTTGTGTCGGAAGGGACCTCAAAAATCATCCAGTTCCAGCCCCTCTTCCATGGGCAGGGACACCTTCCACTGCACCAGGTTACTCAGGGCCCATTCAGCCTGCCCTTCTACACTGCAGGGGATGGGCCATACACGACTTCTCTGGGCAACTTGTTCCAGTGCATCACCACCCACACAATAAAGAATTTCTTCCTAATATCTAATCCAGATGTGACCTCTTTAAATTTAATTTCTTTTTTATTTCCAGCTAAGTCAATGGCGATCAGAATCTATTTTCCATTTGAGGTGTTTTTGGGCCCATTGATGAACATGTTAAATCTTCTCTTGGATTTCATTTTACTGCTATAGTCAAGTGCTCTACCAAATGCTTTTGCAATAGCCAGGTCTTTCCCACTATTACATTCAAGAGGAAAATCATAAACCTTAACAGCAAATGAAATCCCTTTAGTCTTGAATAAAATTTATTTTGGTCATTATGATGAATGTTATACAGTCACCCTGCACAGACACTGACCTCTCAGAAATATAGTTCTGAAAGTTTTTACATGTAAGGACTAAAGATCCTGGCATTTGTAAGAGTACTGATTTCCCATTTTTACTGATGCCTGAGGCATATACATTGAGACTCTACAAATAAGACCTGTCAGATGTATGAGCACAGCACCTGTATGATCTTTAGAGGCACCTGTGAGTATGACAGACTTTTGCTTAGAGTGTGACTTCAATAGTTCTCTCAATATTTAAGGTTTGTCTTCATGTGTCTTTGATATCCTTGATAAAAATTCCTTTTTTTAAAAACAGATTACTCTTTAGGTTTGCAGTTTTATTAGATGTCTCTTCTGCTTCTTCCCCTGCAATGCTCACATCACAGTTTCTAGCACTGTGGGCACATATTCCCATCCTGTCGCTACTGAATGGCCATTGGAGAACAGCTTGTCAGGATGGGCAGCATAGCCCTGAGGCAGGTTACTGAAAGTCACTGGTGAATCCCAAATCTTGCAGGTTTTCCAGACTGCAATGGAAAAAGCCAAGTCAGACTGATGTGGTGCTGGTCACAGTGCTGCTTTGAGCAGAAGACTAGACTAGTTGTCCCCTTCTGACCAGCATTCTTTTACGTCCAGCATAAGTTAATTGTCCATTCACCCTGATCTATAATCCTGGTGAATGCTTTGCAAAGGGTTTCATGTGAGCTAATGGTGGTGTTGTCATCCTCTCTAAGTTGAGCACTATGCAAATCTGTGGAAGTTTTCTTAAATTGTGTTATCCTTTGGAATTAATCCTTTTTTAAATGCTGTCTAGACTTGTATATTTTGCCATAATGTATTCATATCAGTGCTAGTTTTTATGAATTCCTATTTTGATTCTTGTGATTCTTCTTGGAACTTAACTATTTTTGTGCTGTTTCAGATCCCCCAGTGCACACACTTTACAGTACTCTCTGCTTCTCCTCAACTTCAGGCAGAAGCAGCCAACTATTTGCCTGGCAAATTCCCACTGTCTTGTCAAAAATTATTTCTGTGTCCTCTGCTCCCAAGATTGTCTGGCACAAGGGCCTCATGTCTAATCAGGTGCACAGTTAACCACTCCAGCTTGACAACAAGATTGATCCCTTGGGGTTGAGACATTCAGAGGACTTCTGTTTTCTCCCTTTCTTCATCTAAAGATGTCTCTATCTAAAAATATATAAACCATATGCTGAAAAGTCTTAGGAAAGCAAATACACTTATGCAGGGTTCAGGATTTCTCAAATTTATGCATGACATCTTCAGAGTTTGCCCTCTCTGCATGAGTTAAGTGAAACTTGCTAAGAATATCAACTGTCTGAGAAACACTCATTGCCAAAAATGAAGTGTTCTGTTAATTTACCTCCTTTTTGGTGGTTACAGCTTGCAGAGATGGGAAAGTCTGGTTAAACTACCACCAGTTGTTCTTGCCACAGTCAGCGATTTCATTATGCAGTTTTTAACTGATCCCTTTTGACACTCAGGAATTTTTCTGAATTTTGCATTACAGGTAGTGGCAGGTATTGTTCAGCAGCTGGCCAGAATCAAGGTTTCTACAAGTTTCTGCTTCATTTGGCGCAGTGAATGATGCAGGAGGTGGTCCCACTGGTGCATTTCAGAGCCCCCCAGAGGTACTGCTCCCACTGAAAATACCCTTGCCAATCAGATGGTAGCTGACCTTGCCCTTCTGCCAACACTGCAATGGCCATTTGTAAGTTAAGGAGTCATTCATAAGCTGGCAATTGGAAAGGTCCCCTGACAGCCAAGCTTCTGCAGCACAAAGGAAGCCTCCAGAAATGAGACTTGTGCATCCATCCTCTATGCTTCAGAACGTTCCCTTATGGAACTCAGTTCCAGCTACTTTTGCCTTGCCCTTATGCTTAGTTACCCACCTGAGTACTGAGTATCTCCATTATTATGGCTGCAGAAATACTGTGTAAGGTCATGTTCTATTTTTGGGGTAATTTAAAACTTTTTCTTTTTTTCCTTCAGGTAGTGGTATTTTTTCCCTTTCTCCCATTTAGATGTTGAGTTCTGTTGTGAAATTAGGGCTGAAATTAATCTCATGGCCTTGTTTTGCTTTTCTGATAGAACAATTTCTTCATAATAAAGTTTTTCTTACTTTATGCATCCTTAGTTCAATCAAGTATTTTTTTAAATCCTTCTCACCCTGGAATTTACATTTCAGGTCTGATCTGGATGCATATAAATACCTACATTTTTCCTCACTCGAATTGCCATCATTGGTTTTTCCTGGCCAAAGAACTGCAAGGTATTTTTTCTGTTCGGTTACCCCTCAGCTGAATGCCAGGAGTGTCCTATATCTGGCACAGATCGTGTGTTAATAAGACAGTGCACGCTAATGCCAGCAGTGCTGTGCGCTGTCCTGAGGCCTCTGATGACAGCTGGACTTCATAAAAGCTGCATTATGGCTCTGTAAAATGTGGCACCAAGAAAAGGAAATGGGCTCACCAGCAGTGAGACTGCAAAGGCCACAGTTCCTCTGCTCTTTCTTGTTACCACAAGACAGGGATTAATTTTGCCTGGTGGTACGCTTAGATCCAGGCCAGCCTGCTACATTGTTGAACAAGCACACTTTTATTATTTAGTCATCCATTTTTCTTTCAAAGACATTTTTTTTTAAGAATTGAAAGAATAAAGTATTAAACTGTTGGGATTCTATCAAACTATAAAACACATGATTCAATGCTGGTGTCACAGCAATTATCTATGGAATTACATCAGAGATAATCTCAGGTTCTTATGTCATTATGGTGATTACATACTAGTTTTACCAGAACCAGAATAAAGTTGGAAGCTTAAATTATGATTTTATAAAGCATAACTGATTTACATGTTTTTATTACATGTGTCCTCTAGCTTGCAGGATACTACAGAGTACAGGTAAACAAGACTTTCCACCTAGACCTAGGTATGTGCTATGTTGACGTTCTTTTACAGGATTTAGTTAGGTATTTTTCTTAACAATGATCAACATGTTTGCCACTGTACCTAAGGTTCTTCATTATAATAGGAAGAAGTGCTGTATAAATCAATGAATGAAATAACTACTTCAGGCTTTCTTCTTTATTATTTTTTTAAGGCATACTTTAACTAGCAATGTGCTAACAAACATATATGGAAAAGCATATTAGGACAGTACTTTACCCTGACTATTTTAAGGAGTACCAGGAGTACTGGAAGAGCCAAAATGGCATATATATTATTATACATACATCACAGTGTCTCTTTATGTGTATATAACTAAAATTATTTATTTAAAGAAATTGTAGAAATTACTTTATTATAACAATGGTAATTTTACTTGGTGGTGGTTTAAAACTGAATAATACTCCAAAATAATTCAATTTTAAAAATAAAACGGCTAATCATTGAAAAAAAAATTCCCAACTAATTTTCTTTTTCAGCTTTTAAGGATTAAATAACAAAGTCTGTATTCCTTATTGCTGATTTCTACCATTAAACCAACTACATGGATGCAGTGCTGATTGCAGTATAAAGAATTATACTCCTGGGTCCTACTTGTATTCATTCTCGTTCTGCACTTTAAAAACCCATTCATCAATTACTCTGCACTGGCAGCAGAGCCCAGCATGTGCAGGCTGCTTTTGCTCGTGTTGCAGTGCAGCCTTCAGGGGCGAGGGGAGACACTGCGGGTGCGCAGAGCGTGTGGCTCCCTGCCCCGCGCACAGACCTGTGTGTGCATGCACAGCACACTCCACGTCACTGCAGAGAAGCCCTTCGCTGGGGGTGGATGCAACAGCCTTCATTCCCTGCTCCCTGGAATCTCCTGTCACGTTTGGAGCCTTAAACCAAACCCGTGTTGTAAAGAGCTACGTGAGTGTCAGCACTGGGAGGATTTCTGATACGCAGCGCAAGTGAAATGCTGCATAATATAAAATGATAGCCCTGTTAATCGTATAGAACTGGTGATTCCCAGCCCCTTCTGCTATTGATACCACCACCATTGTCTCTGGCTTTTAAACTTCATCAGTATGCAAACAGAGTGTCACTATGATGGGTGGTAACTTGGTTGGATGCACTTTCTACATTTCTGGCAAATGAGTATAATTATTTTCAGAGCTGCGGGCAACTCATGCATGTTTTATCCTCCATCTGGACCTGCGTGGTACACAATAGTGATAAAAGATGATTTCTCCCCTTGGATGTTCATAGGCCATCATCGACACCGTCCTGGTGAAATGGTCATGTATCCCCTAGCACTTCTATATCTGCCACAGCTTGACAACAAAATTATTTCCCTATAGTACTAAAACACTTCAAATATTCAAGCCCTCTGTGCATATATTTGTGTTTTGAAGCATTCAGTATTAACATAATGTGGTAATTTAGAAATGGACAAATTAACTATGCAGAAATCTGAGCGGGGCCTATGAGATCTGCAAAGCAATAGAAGAGAAAGCAAAAGCTTTTTTCTCTCAATAATAATAATAATAATAATAATAATAATAATAATAATAATAATCTTATCAAATATCAGAGGCAGGTTTTACTCTCCCATTGTCAGTGCTTTTCAGTCCTGAGTTTAGTTACTGCACACTGAAGCTGGGATGCTCTGAATTGAACTATTGTCACAATTGCAGGTCATGACAAACTGTACTGTTGTTGATCAAGGAAAAAAGGGAAATACAATCTTCCGTCACTGACCATTCAAAAGTGAAAAAGATGATGACAAAAAGGCTAGAATAGAATTTACTAAAAATAAATATTCATCTCCATGATAGAAAATAAATGAAGTCCACCCGAGCAAGGAGAATCAATATCTGCAGAGCTGAGATTGCTCACAAGAGAAGGAGAAGAAAAGAGAGATCAGCTTCCTTTGTTTCCTTGTTATAAAATAATTTTAATTATTAAAAGCCATCACTATGATTGCCCTCTTCAGCAAGCTCAGGCTGTCCTTACAGGCTCACCACTGATCCTCCAGGAGCCAGACACCAGGATTCACATCACTTGTACCAAACTAAGGACCCCCTTCTTACCCTTTCTACAGGAGATGGATTCTCCCCAGAATAAAGTAAGGTCAGACAGACCCTGGAAGGGGACTTGGTGTCTTCTGATGCTCCATCCACATGGCACTGCCCTGTTCAAGGGGCAGCCTGGCAGGGTGGGTGCCCAGGCACTGCACCCCTGATGATGTGACCATGCCAGGCTGCGCCGCCTGTGCCACCACCCTGCACAGGGCCAACAGCATCAGCACTCTTCATCATGGCTTTGCCAGGGTCACCATAGCAACAGCGTAGTAGATTTGCCCTTGTTCAATCCCAGAGGCCACATTGAAGTGCAATGCAAAATTTGCTGGAGCCTGAATTCCTTTCAAGTCATGGCTCGTGTGTCAGGAAACAAGTCAATGTGCAGGCAGCAGTAAACACAGGGATAGGAAGAAACCTTTACTTTCCCACACTGCATGCTCCTGATGATATTCAAATGTCAAGACCCTTCCATTCCCCATTTCTGTCTCATTTTCTGGTTATTAATTCACTTTTTGGATGGAGACAGCATTGGGCCCAGGCAGCAGTGATGGGCAGAGAACAGCTTGGCAGCCCTGAGGTGACCACACTCCACTTCTGTGAAACCACTGTGCTCCCGAGGGAAGCAGCTCCATCCTGGGACACAGAGCATTCCCAGAGGGGCCAGGGCTGCCTCAGCAGGGCCATAGAGGACTGGGAAGAGCAGCTTGTAAGTGAAATCATCCTCTTGTCTCAGTTGTTAGCTAAAGCAAAACTGGTTCACCGGCAGATTGCTTGGCTGTGGTAACAAGAATGAAACATCTCACAATGCTGACATCTTCAATCCCTGGCCAGGCAAGGGACTTCTCTATATCACTAGTACAGCTGTGCTCCCTGACACAGCAGATACATTTATTTTATTTTGAAGTCTTATGCTAATACACTTTGTCTTGGTTTAAGGAAATTAACTCTATCCCAGATTTGAAAAGTACATGCCTCTACAGCTTTGCTTACTATTTTTCTACTCCCACAGTTGCTCTGGAGCTGGAGAAGCCATATATATGTTGGAGGAGGCCAGCCAATCTTGCCTTGGAGCTGCAGAGAGAAAGAGGCATCCTGGGGGAAGTGTAGGTGCTGTTATGTCTTAGACCCAAATACATAAGCAGGAATCTTTCCAGTCCTCATCCAGAGGGCACAGTTCCTTCCATACAGAGACCCAAGGCACCTTCTGCAGCCATCCCTCACTCATGGGATGCACCCCAGCAGAAACCTTCCCAGGAAGAAGGCTGAAGGTTAACATGGTAGCAGAGCACCATGCTGGAGCATCATGTTGTGTCCTCTGTAAACCAACAGGTCCCCAAACACAGACTCACAGCCCTTCCCAGCTTACTTCCATGAAGCCTCGACTGCTTGAAGTAGGTAAACAGCAACCCAGGCTCTGTGCACTGACATGGCAGAGCTGGCCAGGGAAAACCAGCACCTTCCCTGCTCTTTCCTGACTAGTTGCCTTTCTCTCATTTTGCTGCGCTCCTGGTATGCATAGCTATTCTGGGAGCACCACTACTTGCAGGGTGAAACCATCTGGAGGAGGATGGCAGTGTCAGGCTCATGGGCTGTGGCTGTTCTGGTGGCTGCCCTGCATTTTCTGCACCCTCCTGTGAAGGTGTTGGTCACGCCACCACAGCCCAGCCTGACCCTCCTCACTGCCCTGTGCCAGGGAGAGTGTCCCTAGTGCAGCAGACTGCTCCCCACTGGTGCCTTCCCAGCAGGGCTTGCCTGGAGCACAGAGAGACAGCAAGAGCTTCTGCAATGTTATTAATTTTAAATGTGTTTCTGTTTCTTTGGCAGGTAGGATGGTTCCTTTTCTGTTTTATTTGTCGCTTGTCTTCCCTAGCTTGTATGCTGAAATCAGCACTTCATTTTCACTTCAATCACAGCCTAATATTAATGCAAGTGGCAATGTAAGAATGTGAAAAAATCAAATGCTTATGTTCCCTGAATCCACTGGTGATGGATTACACTTTTCCTTATATATCATGGAAATAATTCTTGCAAGTCTAAACACACATTATATTGTCTAAAGCATCCTATTCAGACATGCAAGCTAAGTTGCCTCTGCTGCTTTCTGAGCAAACAGGATTGGGCTAATGGTGTTTTGTGTAAATGAGGCACACATTAGATAGAGTGCATTCAGGTTCTGTTTATCTAGTTACAATTTTTCTTTGCAAGAGCCTTTCAGTCTCCAATTTCTCTGTAAAAATGTCCCTTGCAGTAGGTACCTGGGGGGTGGGGAAGGGCTGAAGAAGTTCAAGATTTTATAGATGAATTGAATACTGAGGAAAATAGATATCAAGGTCAGGCTAAGAGAAAAGAAATTGATTCCAAGGGCAGCAGCACAATTGAAGAGGCCTGGTCTCCAGAAAAACATTTTCCTTATCATTGTTCTAAATCCGTTGTAATAGAAGGTAACAACAGAGGGAAAATGTTATGGAAACTGAGCATAGAAAATTTTACTGGTGATTTATTATATATGTATTTTGATTGCTTCTACTGACTGTTCAGCCTCTCTGCACAAAACTGCATTGTGTCAGACCCTGGCAATGGATTCCTTCCAGCAGACCCCTGCCAGTTCAGGTCATTGATCCAGACACATATTCTGGCTCAGAAGCAAGAGGCTGCACCTACATCCTGGCATAAACATTTTCAGGAGTAAGCTAGTAACACCTTTAGTGTTATTACCATTTTGAATATGTGTATAATGCAATACTGTTTATCAAACAAACACCTACATAATACTGGAGATGTGACCCATTCTATCAGGGAGGAATGGGCGAATAGCAGCACACAGTTAACAGCTTTTTTGGTGTGGCTTCCCACTAATGATCACAGTATTTTCAAGACATTGTCACAGAATGCTACATGGAATGTATTTATATTAAAATGTATTTTGTATTGCATTAAAAATAATCAGCTTCACTTAAATCACAGATATCTACCATATGCCAAAAAAAGATTCTGCACATAGCGATGTAGAAGAAATCACTTTTTTTTCTGTTCACAGAAAGAGGCTGTGAAGATTTTCTAATCTGTAAGTAAAAACTGAAATACTGAAGCAGTGGTTTTAGACATCTGTAGGCCAGAAAAGAGCCTAAATTTGCACAAGCATACAAAGTAACTTGCAAAATAACTGATTTCACCTAAACAAACGTGGGAACACATTCAGTTAGATAAAAAGATACTCGTGTAGCTGAAGGCTTTTTTTTTTTTGAAAGAGACAGAGCTGTCCAGACATTAGGTCAAGGATGAATCTACAAATCATGTCACCAAACGGGACAAGGAGCCTCCTAAATGTCTGTGTGTCTTGTTTTGTCATAGCTCCTTTACACATGACTTTGAATTGGTCAGTTTAGTTGCACAAAACCACTGTGGTTTTGGTGGTCGTTTCAAGCCACACGAGAGATATTTTTGAAAAACAGAGAGAATGTGCTTAAGAGGTGTGGAAAAGCTCATTCCAATAGGCCAGAGAATGAGGTTTTAGGGATGGAGACCTGAGGCACCAGGAGCAAGAAGCCTTGCATGGGCTGGACTGGGGCATGGCCTCCTCTCCTCCCCAGAGTCACCCAGAGATGCACACCTCCAAAGGCTGCTGCTCGGACACTGTTCCCTTCCACTTCTGCAGGGAAAATGACCTTGGCAAAACCCCAAGGCCTCAGGAGCCCTTCTTGACATGATGTGAGAGATCTACACTTGTGATGAGGGGCTCATCTACAGGAGCTGTGGATGAGAGAAAGCCTTCCCCATGGGGTGTTTAAATCAGCTAAGCTGGTTTCAGAGAGCATCTATCGATCTTTATTCTTACCTGTTCAGAAAACACTGGATTCAAATGAACCCCTAACTTTATTATACAATTTAAAATCTGTTTGCAGAACCCTTTTGAAGTTATCATTCTGTCAAGTGCACTCACTAAATTAAGTTACACATTTGTATAAACTAGATATTTGCCACTCCCTCCAGAATTACACAAAGTTCAAAGACTTTCAGTATTACATTTAAAAAAACATTGTCTTAATCCTAATTGACATTTTTTTTCTTTTTGAACTCCATTACAGAAAGGCTGCACCTGAATGCAAGACCATTTATGATTGGAGAGCGCTGCCTTAAAACTATTCACCACTGAATTTTCCTGTGCTCTACCTCAGGTCCTAATTTTGTTCTAAGTTCTGCTGAACCTGTCTGAAGCCGTGTACATTCTTTGCACAGGCTCACACTTACACCTGAATACCAGTGTTCACTCAGGGAAAAGAACTTAGCACCTTACCAACCTTTGAGTGCTCCTGAAAGCAAAACATGAACAGGAGTGCTGCTGGTCTTTTCCACAGTTCATGGTATGAGGGCTTTTCCAACCATTTAAGCCCTTCTTGTGGTTGAAGGTGTCCCTGCATTTTTAACATTTCTGTCACACCTGCGGGATGGAGAGGTGAGAACTGAGCACAGCCCTCCAGGTGAGAACATACTCTAATCTATATAACTGAATTGTGGTCTCTTGGAGCTGTTCCTGATGGATCCTTACACCTGGCAGGGCTGCTGGCAGTCACTGCTGCTGAGCTAAGGTCTGTTTGTCCACAGTGGTGACTCCCAGAGATTTCTACACCCTTTGGAAAATTATACTCTGGGTCTGTTTTCTCAACATCTGCACATAATTACAGGCTACAACACTCTTTGTAAGCACAATGAACGGGCTGTCTTAGGTAGAGAATCAGTAAATTCGTTGTATATGTGCCCTGTAGATATGCCATTGGCATTTGAGGAATAATGCATGTGCAGGGCAGGCTGGGCCCTCTTAGAGCTCAAATAGCAATACTCAACCTCACTAGCCAAAAACTGTGTCCCATGTTCATCCTGCTTGTCTCAGCCTGGGAATTTTTCCTAAATCTTTACAAAGTTTGATTAACATTAATGTGAGACTTATTGTGAGAAACCTAAATGAACTTCTTCCTAGATTTAAACAAATTCATTAAGGAATGCTAGTTCCAAAGAGTGCCTAAGTCTTTTTTTATTATTAAATGAAAAAAACAATATCCGAAATAAAATGTTAATTTTATTAACACTGGGGGTTTTTTTGTTTCGGTTTTGTTTGTTTTGTTTTTTAATTTTTGTCCAGAACCAAAATCTCAATTTCTCAATTTTTCTCAATTTGCAGAACAAAAAGTTATGGGAAAAAAAGGTTTTAGGACAATTTGGATACTTTTCATCTGTAGTTATTATGAGTTTGCCCAAATATTCTTGCTTCAGATATTTTACTTTTATAGTTAATTGAAAATATAAGCAACCTTAAATGTTCATGTCATGAAATTAAATTGTAGGTATAAAGAAATGTTGCAGAATAATTAAAACTGCAATGTGCAGATTACTCAATTTGACCCTTTTCATAGCAAATTTTATTGAAATTAACAAGTTCATATGAGACAATGTGATTTAAATAGTTTTAATTTATTGTTTCTAATGCAGAAACCTTGAAAAACACTTTTTAAAGTTTCTGCTTTGCTGTGTCAGCAGCTTATCTCCTATGCTTCTTTAGTTTCACTTAGACAGTGTCCCTTCCAAAACTGAAGAGTTTTTCATATGTGTATTTGACCTCTTTGTTTCTTTCACAGGTTCTCTTGCTAGGCTTTACTAAAAGTTATCAAAAGTCTGCATAATTTTTATCTCATAGGAATTTATTAGCACATTCTAGAAGATTAGAGAGCCACCACTTCCTTTTGAAAAAAAGTGCTAATTTGACTCAGTTTTGTTCTTTAGTGGTTTTTTGTTGTTGTAGTTTTAATTATAATTTTAAAAATTCAAAAATTATTATGACAGCTTTTCTTGGTTGCTCACATTTAAAGGTAAATATAGCATATTTCATGAATAAACTTTCAGCCAAATTTTCCAGTTTCAGTTAAGTTATGAATGCTTCACTCTGTCTATTCTCTTTAAGCCTCTGTCCTGGTTTGAAGGACACTTATCTGCCAATAAAGGCAGAAGCTTCTCTTTGAAATGTAGAACGCAAACCTCCTCCCTCTAAATTATTATGATTTTGGAATTAAGGGGCTTTCAGGCAATGATATGGGAATTAGGAATAACAGTTCTTTACTGGGAAAATTAAAATAGAAATACAGTATTACAAAAACAATCCCAA